>JAKSZT010053883.1:1361701-1390068 GCA_026826555.1 Tolypeutes matacus | reverse complement strand
CCTTCCACCACAATAGCCTTCTGGTCTCCCACTCTCTACCACAATAGCCTTCTGTTCTTCCTCTCGACCACAATAGCTTTCCAGTCTCTCTCTCTCTCTCTCTCTCTCTCTCTCTCTCTCTCTCTCTCAATAGCCATCTGGTGTCTCTCTTCCTTTTGCATATAGCTTTGCATAAAGTCATCATTGCCTGATTAGCATTTCCCAGTGCAATTTTTCTTTGACATGGGTCATCAAGTGGAATAGGTCCTGCCCCAGGGTGGCACAGCGGGGATGCCTGAGAGTCAGTCTCTTTCTAGGATCCTAAATGGGGACCAGAGACAAGGCCTTTCCCCCACCCCCCAGCCCTTGGTGTTTCTCAATTGTACAATTCACAGGAGACCTCTGCTGGGATACGCAGGGAGAAGAATTGGACACTTTCTAAAGAGTTTTATCAATTCCACCCCCTCCTTGCCTTTCCATCAGTCCCTGGCCTTACTTACTCAATTAGCCCTTGGCTTACTTCACCAACATCATAATTTCCTCCTACCATGAGTCTTTGTTGTTTCACTGTTGAAAGAATAATTATAGGATATTTTCTCCCACAACAGAAAACCTCTAAGCTGGGATCTCCAGGCTCAGTCACTGATAGGTTAAATACGGGGGGAAAAGGAATTTACACCCTCTTCTTTCAAGAAAATTGCTTTTGTCTTGCCCTGCAATTCAATTTTACATAC
The DNA here is from genome assembly GCA_026826555.1 of Tolypeutes matacus. Taxonomy (NCBI): domain Eukaryota; kingdom Metazoa; phylum Chordata; class Mammalia; order Cingulata; family Chlamyphoridae; genus Tolypeutes; species Tolypeutes matacus. The sequence goes on along the minus strand of JAKSZT010053883.1, from coordinate 1,389,355 downwards.
GAAACACTGGATATTAACTTATTCTTTCTGCATTCTTATGCAACACATCCTGGCATTTTCTTCAGCATGGATGCTTGAGGTAGACTAGGATAAAGATCTTTCACTTAGAAAGACAAAGAGATAAAAAACAACCCAGGAGTAATTTTCCAAATGGGGTAATGATAATAGCCCCTTTTGGGGAAGCCAACCCAGAAGCCCCTTTGGCTGCCATGTGCACCCTGCAATGAGCGTTGTGGGCCATGCCCCCACCCCCCTTTTCAGAGCTTTTGTAGGTTTACAGAAAGATCACGCAGAGTACAGAGTTCCCATATGCCCCCTCACATACACACAGGTTTCCCTGTCATTAACATTTTGTGTTAATGTAGTATATTTGTTAACACTGGCGAACAATAGCATTATAGTTAGGTTTGATGGACATTTGGGTAGTTTCCACTTTTTGGCAATTGTGAATAATACTGCTATGAAGGTCAGTGTGCAAATAATAATGATCTGCTTGAGCTCCTGCTTTCAATTATTTTGAATTGAGTCATACGAGAATTCTATGTGTAATTTTTTGAGGAACCAACACACTTTTCCACTGCATCCACAGCAGCTCACATCCCCACAATGACGTGCGATTTCTCTCATCCTCACCAGCACTTATTTTCCATTTTTAAAATAGTTGCCATTCCAGTGGGTGGGGAATGGCATCTCCCTGTGGTTTTGATTTGCATTTCCCTATGGCTAAGCGTGTGGAGCATCTTTCCATGTGTTTACTGGCCATTTGTCGATCTTCTTTGGAGAAATGTGTATTCAAATCCTTTGCCCATTTTTAATTGGGTGGTTTGTCTCTTTGTTGTTGAGTTGGTACGTTTTCCCTCAAAGGCAGGAGGGAGGACGTATGGTTTTGGGAAAGAGCTGATGGCCTGGTGGAATTTAATAACCCGCTGCTGCTAGACATGAGAGCTGGAAATGGCCAGAGCGTTGGGCCCAGTTCTGCCCACACTCGATGACGTTTATATTTGACTCTGTGCGTGATGGACATGGAAGCCCAGTTTAAAGACAGTCGGACCGTCTCTCTGAAATGCAGCTGCAGATCATTGTTCAAATCACTAGCACCTTCCTTACCTCTAAAAAGCAATCAGGGGGACTGGTTGCTGGTGCGCACGGCTGTCTGTCAAAGAAAGATTTCAACTCTGGCTGTGGTTAGAGGGAACTGAGGGCTGAGTGTTATCTTCCCACAGAGGCGGGGCCTCCAGAGAGGGGTCTCATCAGCTCCTGAGGGTCTCGTGAGATAAATGCAGCTCCGAGGCTCTGCTCTGGATCCCGTGGGCAGAGATGTCAGAGCCCATCTTGGAATCATCAGTATCACTGGCTCCATCTTTCTCAGGCTGAAAGGAAGATTGAGGGCCCAGACAGGGCAGGAAAACCCCATTAACAAAGCAGCTCGGAAACAAAGTGGATCCACTTTCCAACCAATGCTGAGACAGGCAGCGAGAAATGGCTTTTGTTCTGTTCTGTTTTGTCTAAACATAAAAAGTTTAAATTAAGCTCATCTATGACCATTTCTCCTTTCCATCATGGAGCCTGAGGCAGAGATTTTGGTGAATTGCAAGAGCAGCAGATTCAGAGGGAAACTCTTCCTAAAATGCATAGCTGAGAAGTCAAGTTTCTCCCAGAGCATTCTAACGCTCGATCATGCTTCCCTGATTGTCCTCATCAAGAGAAAAAGGGTCTCTGGTCTGACGGGTGTGTGATCTATTCCTTCAATATGATTGTCTCCCTATTTATGGACCTGCTTTCTAGAGACAGTATGGTGCTGTCGAGCCACTGCTGCAGAACAAACACCTCTCGTGATGTGCAGTGATGGCGAAGATGGCAGAATGCAGTGGGTGCACCTGGCTATCCTCCTCAGGGGACGTCTCTGGCTCCTGGCACCAAGCCCAGACCAGGAGTTCTCCTCCCTGTGATTCTGCTCAGCTGTTGTGGGAAGCAGAAGGTTGCTCAAACAGCTAACTCGGGTCATGGCTTCTCGGGCTCTGCTTCACTTCCCTGCAGCCAAACAGCTCTGTTTGGTGAGAAGTCAGTTTGGATCGTGGACGGCACCGTCTGCACCAGCGTGCCTGCAGACACGACCTCTTCGTCTTACCTTTTACTGGATCCTAGGACAAATTGCACCCTGTGCTCCCGAGGGTGGCAGTCTGGGCGGGGATCCCGCGTTTCCTTCTGCAGGGATCGTTGCTGCCAGGTCACAGAACAACTCCCCTGCTTCCCTGGATTTCTTGGTCTTTGGCTGGTCCTTCTCTTAAGGTTCTATTTTAAGAAGAAAAAGAGGTGGCTGTACCATTTCTACAACAGTAGGGGCTCTAGCAAGTAAGTTCTGATCTTTATGAATGAATCATGAGGCCATTTTTAAGAAGCTATCCATGTCATTAACAAATTTGAAATGACTTTTCGGCAAATGCAAGCAGAGTGAATGAATTCTTTTTCTGATTTCTTGTTTGGAAGATGCAAAGGTGAGGGGATAAGTCAGGTGCAACTGAGGGTGGAAATAATCTTGGGAGATGAAACCAAGGTGTGATGTCCCATTCTCTGTCAACCCCCTTTGTCCTGATGGGCCCCTGGAACCAGGCAAACAGCTAAAGAAATGGAATCTATGCCTGAGAGCCCAGCACCTTTCCAAGTACTCCTTCCATCCCTTCCACACACACACCTGCTGCAGCCACTGTCAAGGACCCTAAAAGCAGAAGATCTTTGTTTAAGTTTATACCCCTGCAGGACCTGACACATGCAAAGTGTTTATAGTTAATACCCATATTGCATGAAACCACATATCCACCCTGCTCATGAGGACAGAGCCACATGAATCTTAGGTGTTTATTCAGTAAATATTTCACATTTATTATGTACTAAGCAGTGTTTTAGGTGTTTGGGATGTATTGATGAGCAAAATAAACTCAGTCCCCAGCCTTAGGGGAACTTACATCCATTGCCAGCAAAGAGAGACAAACATTAAACAGTGAACACAATAAATAATTGATATAGGATGGATAGATGCACGGTTATATGGATGTATGGCTATATGGATGGATGCATGGCTGGCTGGCTGGATAGAAGGGTGGGTGGGTAGATGGATGAGTGGATGGATGAGTAGATGGATGTAAGGATGGAAGCGTGGGTGGATGGATGGAAGAATGGATGGATTCTTGGAAGAATGAGTGGGTGGGTGGATAAATGAATACATGAATATATGGTTGGCTGCATGGACAGATAGATAGATACATATATGGGTATATGGTTGGATGGATGGAGGGAGGGAGGGAAAGAAGAAAGGAGAGAGAGAGGGACAGTCGGGTGGAAGAAAGCAAGGAAGGAAAATGAAAATACCTGTGGAAAAAAGTAGATCAGAGTGGGAGTTGGGTTAACGAACATGGAGAAAGCGAGACCTGAGCAAAGAGCTGAAAGTGTTGGGCGAAGTCAACAAAGGGGTATCTGAGGGAAGAATGCTCCTTATGGAGTAAATAGCCAGAGCAAAGACACAATTGGAGGCCACTACAGGAAACCAGGAGAGAAATGGATGGATGTGCCCCTGACGAGGGTGCTAGCAGCAGAGATGGGGTGACACAGTGAGATTCCAGGGACATTTAGAAAGTAGAGCCAACAGGATTTCCTGATGGATAAGAGGTAGGAATGCGATAGAGATGAATTCAAGGATTTTGGTCTTTGCAATGAGAAAGATGGCAGTGCCATGACTGGAGTGGAAGGTGGCTGAGTGTGGAGAAGGTTTGGGTTGGGGGAGATCAGGAGGTCCCTTTTGCATATGCTCAGCTGGGATGTCTGTGTAACACCGAAGTCCAGTGCTTAGTAGGCAGTGGTATAAACGTGTCTGCAGATGAGGAGAAGGACTGTCAGAGTCATTGGCATGCACATGGTGATGAAAGCTAAGACTGAATGAGCTCACCCAGAGCGTAAGCACAGATAGAGGAAGGGGAGGAACCTGGGCCAAAGCTGGGCATCTCCAACATGAGGAGGTCTGGGAATAAAGGAGGAGGCACAGGAGTAACCGTCAAAGTAGGAGGAAAGTCCGAGAGTGGGCAGCGTCTTTGTGGTTGAGTGAAGGGGTCAAGGGAAGGGAGTGGTTGCCGGTGGAGAGAGCCATCAGCTGTGTTGAAAGGTGCCAACAGTTGAAGTTAGAGGAAGACTGAGAACCGCCATTAGGTTTAGCAACGTGGGGGTCATTGGTGAGCTTGAGGGCATGAAGTTGTGAGCTTCTCGGCTGTGAGTATGGGGTGGCTGTTTGCCACTCTGATGCCCTGTGGTTGGAGTTTCTCCAGGAACAATTAAAACAGTCCAGTAAAGAAAGTAGACAATAAATAAATCATTTCAACCACTGGATCAATCCACACCTGAAGCTGGAATCACCCCACTCCTTGGACTCTTCCAATAATATTGGGTGACATAGCCCTTCTTTTAACTTGAGTCATTTAAATTAGTTTTTTGTCACATGCAACTAAGAAAGTCTAATGCCAACCATTGGAAGGGAAGGAGGATGGCTGGGTGGGGAGGGGGCCGATTGGGCGATTCAGCTCCTTTATTTCCCTAATAGTATACAGCACTGTAGGGGTCCCTATATAGTCCTAAATTCTATTCCCTGCAGAGTTGCTTTTTACCTTTTGCCAGTTTCCTAGATTTAAACAGCAAAACAAGGGGGAAGCAGGAATCAGTGGGAAGAGTTTCAAGAGGTCGTCAGTGGAGAAGGCAAGCCTGTTTCTAAACAGATGATTGAAGAACAAATAGCTATTATTATCGGGATTACACTAGTATCGCCTTCATTATTTTAAATAAGACCTTAGGGAGACTCTAAAACCTGAAATTGCTTAATGGAGTTAATCCTCGCGAATCCCAGGAGGGCAGGTGGGACGAGGCTAATTTGCGAGAATCCCTGTCATTCGCACTTGGCTTTAGACACACATAATGCCGGGCACAGGGTGTCTCCACCAAGAGTAAGGGAAGCAAGAGCTTGCCATGGTCTCTTAAAGACAGAGAAGCCAAATAAAAGTGTAAGAACGCCTGTAGCACGTTTGTTGCCATTTTCCCCCGTGTCCTCTGTAGGCTGTGCCGTGAAAGAAGAAAGGTCCAGCGGCCAAGCATGACATGGGCTTGGCATAAGTGGCATCAGCTATGGGAGGTGGACACCTGCTTCGGTGACTTCTCAGGCCTCCCGGGTCCCAGGTGTCCACTGTCCCTTTGCTTCAGACTTTTATATCTTCCCAAACTGCAGGGCTCAGCCTGCAGCCATAAGTCTTTTTAAACTCCAGTTTCCAATGGCATTCTGGTTTGACGGCTTATGTCTCATCTTAGCTCTGTGCCCATTTCCTTGACAGCACTTATAGCAGTTTGCAGCTCTATCTTTCCTGCATCATTTTCTTTGTCTCCGTAAGTCCTTTACCATACCTTTTGGAATGTAATCCCCATGTGGGCAGGGACTGGCCAGTTCTGGTCACCATTGTATCCCCTCTGTCTAGCATAATACCTGACATGCAGTGGGTACCCAGAATATCTGAGAATGAGTGAAAATCGGATGAGTATCTCCAAAGGAGAGTAGCCGTCGGGCATTTTCCCAGCAGGTTATTGCAGTAGACCCCTGTAACCTGGTTTCATGGGCACGGCTAAGTTAACCTGGAAAACGTTGCATCCTTCTGCAGCTGCCCCAGGAGAGGGGAGCGGTCAGTCTTCTGGCCCGTTGCCCATCAAGAGGCTTGTGTTTTTCCCGGGTCAGCCGCATCACACAGGGCCATTTCCTTCTTGCCTGGTCCACTTGTCTCTGGTCAACACTCAAAGACAAGCCCAGGTGAAGAGAAGCTTGCTCTTCTCCTGCTCCACATTCTGCTCTTTGCGTCACAAGCAAGGCTGACCTTTGCATACTGATATGACTGCCTCGAGCCCGTCAGCTTGTCGCTTCTGTTTTCCGTGGAGGAAGCAGGGCTTCACGTCCGAGGCAAACGCAGCCATTGCCTCGTCTGTCAGTGTCAGGTTTTGCCGTGAACACTGTTTTCTCAGTCATAAGAGGCCGTGGCTGGCAAGTGTGTCACGAACAAATAGTGCTCTTGCACGTTCCTTTAGAGGGCACAAATGGCCCTGCACAGCCAGGCGAGGACAGAACATCGGGCTGGTCCTTCCGGTGCCTTCGTTATCCCAGGCTGTACGACACAGAGGCAGACGGCATTGCTGAGGCATCACAAGAGCTGCCCAAAGACAAATTTGTCCACGTTGGCTTTTTTCCTTTATGCATCTCGAATTCACGGGTGTGACATTTTATTTCAAGAGGAAATCAATATTCTTATCAGCAAATAGACACGAACGTTGCATTCCTCCTCCAAAATGTTACACCAACATTACAGGCACTTTTTGTCCCCAACAGGGCAAGAGGGGATGTTTGAACACATTTTGCTCAAATAGAAATAAGAGGGGAAAGAGGAACAAAAAGGGCCGGAGGAAACGGCACATAAACATTTGATTATGGAAATGGGAGTGCGGCAGCCTGAGCCTCCTGCTGGGCTCATGCGTCCTTCATCAAAGGCGGCAGGATCTGGGCCAGGAAGTTCAAAGATTGTTCAGAGAGAAAAATGGGGTTCATTTTATCCCTTGGCACAGACTTTTTCAGGTGTGACTTTCAGCTCAGCAGAGATTCGCTCAGCATTTGCTCCATGCCAGGCTCCCGACTGGATGCCGGGGAGAGAAAAAAGACGAGATATTGCCTCTGCCCTAAACGAGATGGGCCCGCTTGTTCATACCCCACCGATGCCAACCTTCCTCGAGGAGCAGCCATGCCGAAGCTCTGATGCCCCTCCCCCGGCCCTCCCGGAATTGTCCAGCTGGCTGAGGCTTCTCTTCCAACGTCAACGATGTCAGCAATGGCCCGTTGCTAACAATTTGAGTGCTGCTTTAGAGTTTACAAAGCTGACTCACTGGTGCTCTGAGGTTTAGTTCTCAGAGGTGCTCTGCAAAGGACCCAGGAGGATGAAAGAGCCCAGAGAGGGTGAGGACTGCTTCAAGGTCACACAGCGAGTCGGTGGCAGACCCTGGAACCAAACCTAAGTCTGCCCCATTGATCTGAAACTTTCCCCCCAAACAGCAGCTGCGCTCCAGATAACATCTGAACCTTCCTGGAGCGCTCTGATGAAGCTCTGTCTGTTTCCTGAACATCTGATTTATACAGTCATTTGTTGCCTTTTGTCTTCCAGTCTTTGAAATACGCTCACTCCCCCCCAAGTAACCCTAGCACCATTTCTCCTCTTTTCCCCCCATTGCAGATAAGAAGGAGATACACAGAGCAGCCTCAGTCCTCGTCACGATGAGCCGGTTCTTTAATTTCTCTGGTGCCCTGTCTTTTTTCACATCCAGATAGCACGAAAGGCTGACAAATGGGCATCTCCAATCTGGCTCTTCAAATGATGGATCTCAGAATTCTTGCTCGAGTTCCTCTCTCTACTTGATGATCTTGTGGCCCTGTGGAAATGGCTTCTGCCAGCCTGTGTGTCCAAGTGATCCCCTAGGCCCAGCGGCTTAAATAGTGGCCACCGATGTCCCTGTCTACTGGCAGGGCCTGAGCTTGTGGCTGGCAGCCCTGTCATGGCAACCTGAAGGGGCCGTTTGTCAAGTTTACATTGGAAGCTGCACTTGGCCTCAGTTCTTGTTTCAAGAAGGAAGGGGGAGCACCAGCCAGGAAGACAGCTGGGGAATCTCAGACCACCCCCGCGTGAGACCAGCAAATCGGCAATGGGGATGAGTTTGGCAGCTTCCCGTGGGACAAGAGGGCAAGTCATAGGGTCACAGGGGTGCAAGCCGTGGGCAGGCCACTCACTCCTGGGGAAGGCCACTTACCTCCTCTGAGGCTTTGTCCCCTCATTTGTGAGATGGGCATTATAATAGAACCCACCTTTCAAATAGCCATTGTGAGAATAAAATGAGATAATACGTGTTAAGTAGGTAGCACTTACCTGTTGCAAAGCAGGTGTTTCTTTAAGGACTCTTGTGCTTGATGGCTGTGGTGGTGACAGTGGCACAGGCAATGTAGGTAAAACAGCGCCATGTCAGACAGGTGGAGCCCTCTGGGCCAGACCGCATTCTAGTTCAGACTCTGCTAACTTTTCCCCATCTATTAACCAGGAGAAATGGGCCAAATTTATAATTTTCAAACACTATTACAGGTGTAGGGCTCAGTCTTTTAATTAAATTGTAAGCAGGCATGAGCTCCACTTCCGGTTAGAATGTAGAGAGTGGTAGGAGACCTCTTCTCTCGCCCCAACAATCAAAAGAAACCGGATAGGCTACAAAATCATATTTTTTTTTCTGAATCCACCAATTACCTGAGGATGCAAAGAAAACTAAGAGAACAAAATACCAGAAAGCGATGAGACCTTCACAGGAAAGAAGACTCATGGCTGCACTCTTTCCTGGTGGAGAGTCAAGAGGAGAAATCTGACTTAGATGGGGGTGGAAGAAGCCAGCTGAAACTGTAAGCCACATGTGGGCTAGCATGACAGATTCCAACTGTGAGAGTCCCAGCCACCGGCAGAGTCTGCACCAGCCCTTTAGCCCTCTTCCCCAGGCTTCCACTGAGTGCTTCACTGAGAGATGCCCTGAGGTATGAAGGGAAATTCCCCAAGTTCAAGGGAACTTATCCCTGGAGGTGGGGGAAGGCAAGGCAGGAAACCTGAGAATAATCGATCTGAAGCTCTCTGGACAACTTTCAGCTTCCAAGGGCTAGGGTTTAGGAACTTGTACAGAGAGAAACTCTTCTGAGGCATTCTGGGCAGAAGGTGTTTCTGTAGGTGCTTAAAACCTGGAGCAGGACTGGAGAGCAAAGAGAACTCCCCAGCAACCAAAAATGCTAGAAGCCAGTCTGGGAAGCATGGTTGGCAAAGTTGCTTGCTTGGCTGTAAGTTACAAGAGATACTTGGAATCTTTCTTGTGCTCAGAACCCAAGCCTTGTAGAGGGGAAAGATGTGATCCCACTTTCGAAACATTTCGAGCCAGCAGTAAGTGGAGACAAAGTAAACCTAAAACCAAGGCCCAGACTTCCTGACCTACAGATCAGTTTGATTTAATCCTCCTCGAATCCACCTGACAGGGCACCTCGCTTTCTGGTGATAAATATTGTTTACTCCCATCTCCATTGTTATTTTGTACAATATGCTTTACATACAATACAAAATTTCAAGACACTTGAGGAAACAAGAAAATGTGACCCTGCCAAGAGAGAAAACAGTCAATAGAAGCAAACCTATAAAGGAGCCACATTTTGGAATTATCAGAGATGTCAAAAATAATTATGATTAAAAAATACTACAGGATCTAATGTAAAAGCAGGACACCAAATGTGATAAATAAAAATGAATAGTAAAAATTCCAATTAGTAAGTGTGGAAGGAAGGAGAAAAATAGAAAACCACCACTAGAGAACCCAAGTAATAATTGTTGCAGGCAACATATACTAATGAATGCTAACATTAGTGGGTAAAATTTTGAGGATAAACAGGATATTTACATAACCTCAAGTATCTTCCCCCAGAGATTTGTTGATTATAAATACTATGGTGGTATTTGCATAAGTCCAAAAATTCTCTTTTACTCCTTCCTCCAAGAGATGGAGCTTAATTCCACTCCTCATCAGAGTGTGCTCAAGTTACTGACTCACTTATAATGAATGTAGTATAGAAAGGGAAATGTAGTGACTTTACTATGGGGAAACTGGCAGACATCACCATGGCCAAGTGATCAGTGTTAAAATCATGAATGATAAGTCATGTTGATACCATATGTCCCCTGATATCATAAGAAGGATACTTTATTTCTGTGGTATTCATTCCCAAAATCTACAGCCCCAGTCAGATCATGAAAAAAACATCAGGCAAACCCAATTCAAGGCAAATCTATACATATCTGACCAGTGTTCTTCAAAAATGTTAAGGTCATGAAAGACAAGGAAAGACCAAGAGACTGTCACAGACTGGAGCAGATTAAGGAGACATAATGGCTAAATGCAATGTGATATCTTAGATTGAATCCTAGATCAGAGGAAGGATATTTTGTGAAATTCAAAGAAAATCTATATACTATTGACTCAATAGTAGCTTAGTGATTTGTTTTTTTTATAAATCTACCATGATCATGCAAGATTTTAACTTAAGGGCAGGGATCAACCTTTTTTTTTTTTTTCTGTGCAGAGTCAGTAACGGTTTCAGGCTTTGTGGGCCATGCAGTCTTGGTGTCTCTCATTAATACATAAATGAATGGGGGCCACTATGTTTCAATAAAACAATTTACAAAAACAGGCAGTGGGCCAGATCTATTCCATGGGCTGTGGTTTTCCAACTCCTGCATTAAAGGAAGCTGGGTGGGTGTACAGGAACTCTCTGAACTATGTTTGCAACTTTTCTGTAAATCAGAATTTACTTCAAAATAAAATTTATTAAAATAGAAGAAATTATATCATTGATGTGGAGGCAGTGGCCACTGAAGGTTCTGAGGTCAGGGAGAGAGAAAAACAGGTGGAATACGGGGGCATTTTTGAGACTTGGGAATTGTCCTGAATGACAGTACAATGACAGATACAGGCCATTATAAATCTTGCCAAAACCTACAGAATTGGGTGGAAGAGAGAGTAAACTGCAATATAAATTTTAATCCATGCTTAGTGGCAATGCTCCAAAATGTGTTCATCAATTGCAATGAATGTACCTCACTAATGAAGGTTGTTGTTAATGTGGGAAAATGTGGGAGGTGTGAGGAGCGGGGCATATGGGAATTCCCTATATTTTTTATGTCACATTTGTATAATCTAAGTATCTTTAAAAATAAATAAATAAACAGTGAAGAAATAGAGATTTTCTTCAGCAACATGGAAACCATAAAAAAATAAGATGGAAATTTTATAAATTTAAAGTACAATTCACTAGGTGAGATTAAAAACATACTGGGCTCAACAGTGGAATGTATCAGTGAACTTGAAAACTGATGAATAGAAAATATGCAGACAGAAATACAAAGAGAAAGAGGGGAGAGAGAGAGAGGGAGAGAAAGAGAGAAAGAGAGAGAGAAGTGGAGAAGAGAAGAGAAGAGATGATCCAAAGTCTGGGATGGTAACAACTGGTCTCACATACATGGCTCTGGATCCCAGGAGAGAAGAGGAAAGAGGGAGTGGTGCAGCAGAAATGCCTGAAGAGATAATAGGCTGAGAATTTTCCAACACTGGTAATTGGCATCATCCCACAGATTCAAGAAGCTCAATGAAGTCCAAGCCCAAACAGAATACATACAAAGAAATTCACACTTACACATCAGGGTCAAACTGCTGAAAACAAAAGACAAAGAGAAAATCTCAAGAACAAGGAAAGACAAAAAGACACAATGCATACAGGGAACAACATGAATGATGTACTTTATCACCAGAAACAATGGAGAACAGTAGGCAATGAAATGGCATATTTAAAAATGTCAATCTAGAAATATATATTGTGAGATAGCCTTCAAATATGAAGTCTAATTCAAGATAATTACAGGCAGACAAAAGCGGAGAGACTTTATTGTCAGAAGACCTATATTACAAGAACTACTGAAAGAAGTTCTTCACATGGAAGGGAAAAGATACCAGATGGAACCCCAGATCTTCAGAAAAGTAGAAATTAAAGGTAAATATCTGAGTAAATATGAAATACTTTTTTCTTTGTATATATATATATATATTGTATTGTGGGGTTTGGGTGCAGGTATAAGTAAAATATAGAAATAGAAGAGAACAAAGTGGAATGGAATAACTGTGAAAATACTACTGTAAGATTTTTATACTGTTTTTGAATTGTATAATATTACGTATAGGTAGACTATGCTTGAATATTGTAATCTCTTACTGATCATTAAAACAAACACAAAGGGATATAGCTAAAAATTGATATGGCAGATAAAATGAAATACTGAAATATATATGGTTCATCCAAAAAACAGTAAGAAAAAGGAAAAGAGGAATGATGAAGAAATGGGATAAATGAAAATCAAATTACGAGATTGTAGAGTTAAACCGGACTTTAACAAAATTTTATTAAAAGTAAATGGATTAAACACACTCTTAAAAGACAGAGATCACCAAACTGGTTAAAAAAGGAAAACAAAACAGAACAAACAAACAGGCAAAAACACACATACCTCATCCACACGCTCTTTTCAAGAAACACAATATACCATGCATACACTAAGTACAATAAAGCTAGCATGACTATATTAATATCAGAAAAAATAGACTTCATGAAAATAATATTGCTAAAAGTAAAGAGTTACAATATACAATGGTAAAAGGAGCAATTTATAAAAAAACTCAGAAAAAATCCTTAAATGTGTATGTACCTAATAACAGAGCTTCAAAATACATGAAGCAAATTTGACTGAACTAATGAGAGAAATAGACAAATCCACAATGTTAGAAATGTTAACACCAGTCCCTCAGTAATTGATAGAACAAGTAGACAAAAAATTAGTAAAGATACAGAAAATGTAAACATTATCATCCACCAACTTAAATTTATAAAATACCAAAGCAATAACTATAGAATACACATTCTTTTCAAGTGCACGTGTAACATTCACAAGTTAGAGATAGATTAAGCCATAAAATATATCTCAATAAATACCAAAAGACTGAAATAAAACAGAGGGATTATTCTGTGATTGTGATGGTATTAAGGTATTTGAGGACTAAATAGAAAATCCTGAAATATGTGAAAATTAAACAACACACTTATAAATAACTCATGAGTCAAAGAAAAAATCACAAGAGAAATTAGAAAATATTTTGAGTTGAATAAAAAGAATACAGCCTATTGCAACTTGTGAGATGTAGTTAAAGTATTACTTGGAGAAAAACTTACAGGTTTTTAAATGCTTATACTAGAAAAGAAGAAAGGTATAAATCAATGGTCTACACTTCTGTTTCAAGAAGCTAGAAAACGAAAATTTAAAAATGTAAGTAGAAAAAAGAAATAATAAAACTAAGAATGGAAATCAGTGAAATAGAAAAAAGAAAACTTCAGCAAAACCAAAAGTTGATTATTTGAAAGATTAATAAAATTGGTAAATATCCAGCATAACTGATCAAGGAAAAAAAGGGAGAATATACAAATTGCCTCTGTCAAAAATAAAGAAGGCATAGAAATAGATCCACAGACATTAAGAAGGAACAGAGCTATAAGAACCAAATTTATACCAATAACTTCAACAACTTAGATGAGACAGAGAAGTTTATTGAAAAGTACAATGTACACATCTAAATAGCCTTATTATATCTTATATCTATTATCTAAATTAAATCATATTCAAATCCTTTCCCCTCAAATAAATTTCCATATTGGCATGGCTTCAAAAGTGAATTATAGCAAACATTTAAGAAAGAAATGATACAAACCTGACACAAAGTTTTTCAGAAAATAGAGGAGGAAGGAATTCCTCAGTTTTCATTAGGCCAGCAATGCCCTGATCCATAACTGACAAGGATGTTACCAAGAAAGAAAACAACACCTCCATAGACATTGATGCAAAAATCTTCAACAAAATGTGAGAAAATAGAATACAATTTATTTTTAAATGTTTCAACATTATGACCGAGCAGATTGATCTATAAGTTCAAAACAATTCCTGTCAAAATCTTATCAGGCTATTTTGAGGGAATTTAGCTGATATAAAATTTATATGTAGTGGACTAGTAAGACATGGGAATCTCTTCTCCAGAAAAATAGATAGAGGACAGGTTTAAACAGCCCTGAAAAAGATCTTCTAGGGGCTAAGACAGCAGGTGAAGGCTGCACACCACCCAGGGGAGAGAGGGACAAAAGAGGGAAATCGTGACGACAGAACCGTGAGTTGGAACCAGCAGCGACTGCTGCTGCAGCACCCACTCCCACACTCTTTAGAATTCTCGGGCCTCTGGGCCTGCGACCACAGACAAAGGGGCCTCCAGGGATCTGCCACTCCAGGAAAGGGGAGAGAGAGGGACACAGCCTAAGGCTGACTCAGGTTCTGACCCGCAAATTTGGGCTGCAGAGTCCCACAGACCCTTCCACATGGTGGTTTGCCCTGGGAGCCTATGAAGGACTGGAGAAATCCGACCCTTCCAATCTCCCTCTCTTCTAGCCTGGGCTAATTGTTGAGGACTCCACAGGAGAGGGGAGAGAGAGCCTGGGGCTGACCCTGCTTTGGACTCCCAGGTTTGGTCTGCCCTGTCCCGAGAGCCCTTCCAGGCCGGGTGGGGCTGCGCCATTGTTTGCCTTGGAGCCTGCAAGGGGCTAAAGATATACAAACCTCCCAATCTCCTCCTCTACTAACAGGGACTGATTGTTGAGGATTCAGAAGGGAGTGGAAATATTTCCTAGCTGGGAAAAGGGGGACGCTACGAAGTCTGGAGAACTGTCTCAGAAAGTTTGAATTACAAGGCTCTTAACCCCCAGACAGGAAGCTCTATCACATTGATCTGGTCTGTGTCACAACAAATACACTCCGACCAGGCATTGAACTGAGAGCTGCCAAAGAGCTCCATCTCCTGGAAGATGAAGGAAGTGCACATAAGAAAACTAAAAATAAGTAGGAGAGGCTTTTCCTGGCCTCTCTAGTCTCCCTGCCCAAGGCCTTAGGAAGTGACTCTACAATCAATTACTGGGTCCAGTGCCCAGTTTTGAGCAACCAGCAGGACAATCCTAACAATCCAGGTTGAGCCAAAAATCAAAGAGCTGTGGTAACTCACAGCCTCCTGCCACTAAATCCCTATAAAAGAGAAAGAGATTGAGCATCTGAGTAAACTATATCCTAACCAGATGCCTAAACACCAGCAAAAAATTATGAGTCATACTAAGAAAATAGAAGACATGGCCCAAGAAAAGGAATACATCAAAATCCCAGAAGAGATGCAGAATTTGAGAGAACTAATCAGCGAGATGAGCACAAATTTCCAAAATCAAATTAACAAGATGAAAGACAATGTAGTTAAAGAGATAAATGACATCAAGAAGACATTGAGTGCATGCAAAGAAGAATTTGAAATCCTGAACAGAAAAGTAACAGAGTTCATGGGAATGAAAGCTACAACAGGTGAGGTCAAAAACACATTTGAGGCATACAACAGCAGACTTGAAATGATAGAAGAAAGAATAAGTGATACTGAAGACAGAGTAGCTAAAATTGAAGAGAGAAAAGAGCACAGAGAGAAAAGAATGGAAAAAATTGAGCAGGGGCTCAGAGAGTTGAATGACAACACAAAATGCAACAACATACATGTCATGGGAGTTCTAGAAGGGGAAAAGAAGGGAAAAGGGGCAGAAAGAGTATTTGAGGAAATAATAGCTGAAAATTTACCAACTCTCATGAAAGAAATAAATTTACATGTCCAAAAAGCACACCGTACCCCAATCAGAATAAATCCAAATAGACCTATGCCAAGACACATACTACTCAGAATGTCAAATATCAAAGATAAAGAGAAAATTCTCAGAGCAGCAAGGGAGAAGCAAATGATCACGTACAAGGGACGTCCAGCAAGACGTAGTGCAGATTTCTCTAAGAAACCATGGAGGCGAGAAGACAGTGGTATGATACAATTAGGAAATTGAAAGAGAAAAACTGCCAACTGAGAATTCTTTATCCAGCAAAACTGTCCTTCAAATATGAAGGTGAGTATAAAATATTCACAAACAAACAGAAAGTAAGAGAATTTGGAAAAAAGAATCCACCTTTGCAGGAAATATTAAAGGAAGCCTTAGAACCTGAAAGAAAAAGACAGGAGAGAGAGGCTTGGAGGAGAGTATAGAAGAAAGAACAGCAGAAAGGATAACCAAAAGAGTAAAAAGAGAGACAAAAACAAGATGACATATGAAAACCAAAGAATAAAATGGAGGAAGTAAATAGTGCATTTACAGTAATATCATTGAATGTGAATGGATTAAACTCCCCAATCAAAAGATACAGGCTGATAGAATGGATTAAAAAAACATGAGCCATCCATATGCTGCTTACAGGAAACTCACCTCAGACCCAGGGATACAAACTGGCTGAAAGTGAAAGGTTGGAAAAAGATACTCCACACGAATAGTAACCAGAAAAGAGCAGGGGTAGCCATACTAATATCAGACAAAACAGACTTTAAATGCAAAAAAGTTATAAGAGATACAGAAGGCCATTATATATTAATAAAAGGGACGATCCTCCAGGAAGATATAACAGTCATAAATATCTATGCACCTAACCAAGGTGCCCCAAAACATATGAGACAAACTCTGGCAAAACTGAAGGGAGAAATAGACATTTCTACAATAATCGTTGGAGACTTCAACACCCCACTCACATCGTTAGATAGAACAACTAGACAGAAGATCAACAAGGAAACAGAGAACTTGAACAATATGATAAACAAGTTAGACCTAACAGACATATACAGAACACTGCATCCAAATTCAGCAGGTTATACATTCTTCTCAAGTGTCCATGGATCTTTCTCCAGGGTAGACCACAAGTTAGGTCACAATGAAGCTCTGAATAAATATAAAAATATTGAAATTATACAAAGCACCTTCTCAGATCATAATGGAATAAAACTAGAAATCAATAATAGACAGGAAAAAAGGAAATTTACAAATGTGTGGAGACTGAACAACACACTCCTAAATATTCAGTGGGTCAAAGAAGAAATTGCAAGTGAAATCAGTAAATATATTGAGACAAATGAAAAAGAGAATACAACGTATCAAAACTTATGGGATAAAGTGAAGGGAAAATTATAGCCCTAAATGCCTATATTAAAAAACAAGAAAGAGCTAAACTCAAAGATTTTAACTGAACTAGAGAAAGTAGAAAAAGAACAGCAAACCAATCCCAAAGCAAGCAGATAGAAAGAAATAATAAAGATTAGAGCAGAAATAAATGAAAATGAGAACAGAAAAACAATAGAGAAAATCAACAAAACCAAAAGCTGGTTCTTTGAGAAGATCGATAAAATTGACAAACCCCTAGCTAGACTAACAAAGGAAAATAGAGAGAAGATGCAAATAAATACAATCAGAAATGAAAGGGGGGAAGTTACAAATGACCTCACAGAAATAAAAATAATCATAAGAGAATATTATGAGAAACTATATGCCAACAAACTAGACAACCTGGATGAAATGGACAAATTTCTAGAAACGCACAACCAACCTACACTGAGCTACAAGAAATACAAGAACTTAACAAACCAATCACAATTAAGGAGATTGAATCCGTCATCAAAAATCTCCCAGCAAAGAAAAGTCCAGGACCAGATGGCTTCACAGGTGAATTCTACCAAGCATTTCTAAAAGAATTAACCCCAATCCTGTTTAAACTCTTCCAAAAAATTAAAGAGGACGGAAAATTACCCAACACATTTTATGAAGCCAACATCACCCTAATACCAAAGCCAGATTAAGATTCTACAAGAAAAGAAAATTACAGACCAATCTCTCTAATGAACATAGATGCAAAAATTCTCAACAAAATACTTGCAAATCGAATCCAACAGCATATCAAAATACTTATTCATCACGACCAAATGGGATTTATTCCTGGTATGCAAGGCTGGTTCAACATAAGAAAATCAATCAATATAATACACTACAATAACATATTGAAGGAAAAAAAAAACACATGATCATCTCAATAGATGCAGAAAAGGGATTTGACAAAATCCAGCATCTTTTTTGATAAAAACACTTCAAAAGATAGGAATAGAAGGAAAATTCCTCAATATGATAAAAGGCATATATGAAAAACCCACAGCCAACATCATACTCAATGGGGAAAGGTTGAAAGCTTTCCCTCTAAGATCGGGAATAAGACAAGGATGCCCACTGTCACCATTGTTATTCAATATTGTACTAGAAGTTCTAGCTAGGGCAATTAGACAAGAAAAAAAAAAAAAAAATTAAAGGCATCCAAATAGGAAAAGAGGAAGTAAAACTCTCACTGTTTGCAGATGACATAATCCTGTACTTAGAAAATCCTGAAGTATCCACAACAAAGTTACTTGAACTAATAAATGAGTTCAGCAAAGTGGCAGGATACAAGATTAACATGCAAAAATCAGTAATGTTTTTGTACACTAGTACTGAACAATCTGAGGAGGAAATCAGGGGGAAAATTCCATTTTCAATAGCAACAAAAAGACTCAAATACCTAGGAGTTAATTTAACCAAAGAAGTACAGGACCTATGTGCAGAAAACTACAAAACAATGCTAAAAGAAAATTTAAAAGACCTAAACAAATGGAAAGACATTCCATGTTCATGGATTGGAAGAATAAATATCATGAAGATGTCAATCTTGCCCAAACTGATTTATAGATTCAATGCAATACCAATCAAAATCCCAGCAGCTTACTTTACAGAATTAGAGAAGGCAATTACCAAATTCATCTGGAAGGGTAAGTGCACCCGAATAGCCAAAAGCATTCTAAACAAGAAGAGCAACGTGGAAGGAACTTCACTGCCTGACCTTGAAACATGTTACAAAGCTACAGTGGTCAAAGCAGCATGGTACTGGCATAAAGATAGACACATCGATCAGTGGAATAGAATTGAGAACCCAAAAACATACCTTCACCTATACAGTCAACTGGTTTTTGACAAACCTACCAAGCCCACGCTAATGGGAAAAAAGTCTCTTCAACAAATGGTGTTGGGAGAACTGGATATCTATAACCAAAAGAACGAAAGAGGACCCCTATCTCACCCCCTATACAAGAATCAACTCAAAATGGATCAAAGATCTAAATATAAAAGCCAGGACCATAAAACTACTAGAAGAAAAAGTAGGGAAACATCTTCAAGACCTTGTAGTAGGTAGTGGTTTCTTGGACCTTACACCCAAAGCACGTGCAACAAAAGAAAAAATAGATAAATGGGACCTCCTCAAAATTAAACACTTTTGCACCTCACAGGACTTTGTCAGAAGGGTGAAAAGGCAGCCAACTCAATGGGAAAAAATATTTGGAAATCACATATCTGATAAGGGTTTAATATCTAGGATATATAAAGAGATGTTACAACTCAACAATAAAAAGACAAATGACCCAATTAAAAAGTGGGCAAAAGACTTGAATAGACATTTGTCCAAAGAAGAAATACAAATGGCAAAAAAACGCATGAAGAAATGCTCAACCTCACTCATGATTAGGGAAATGCAAATCAAAACTCCAATGAGATATCATTTCACACCTATCAGAATGGCCACTATTAAAAAGACAGAGAACTACAAGTGTTGGAGAGGATGTGGAGAGAGAGGAACACTTCTTCACTGTTGGTGGGAATGCAGGATGGTACAACCACTATGGAGGTCTGTTTGGCAGTTCCTAAAGAAGTTGAATATAGACCTGCCACGTGACCCTGCAATACCACTACTGGGTATATACCCAGAAGAACTGAGAGCAGTGACACGAACAGACATCTGCACACCAATGTTCATAGCCACATTATTCATCATTGCCAACAATTGGAAACAACCCAGGTGCCCATCAACAGAAGAATGGATAAACAAACTGTGGTCTATTCACACGATGGAATATTATGCAGCTGTAAGAAGAAATGAAGTCGTAAAGCATATGGTAACATGGATGAACCTGGAGGACATTACATTGAGCGAAGCAAACCAGACACAAAAGGACAAATACTGTATGAATGCGTTACTATGAACCAAATATATTATGTAACATATTGTTTGGTTAAAAAAAAATTTATATGTAAAAAAAAAAAAGAATCAAATGAAATGAGAAATTTTTTTAAAAAGTAATATATTCTTAAGGTGGGCATATTAATGTTCTGATAAATGTATAATATATTAAGGTGGTAGCAATAAAATAATCTTGATACCATTGGGGAAAAAAGTTTATATGTAAATGTAAAGGATATAGAATGGCCAAAGCAACCTGAAAAAAAGAAAAAAAATAAAGTTGGAGAATTTATACTACCTTGATTTCAAGATTTAATATAAAGTATAAGTGCTAAAGACATCATGATATTGATGTAAGGATAGACAAATAGATCAACAACTGAATAGAATAAGAAGTACAGAAATAATAAGCCCACATAGATATTGTGAGTCAATTTTTGCTGAAATGCTAAGTCAATTCAATGGGAAAAGGAGAGGGATTTTAACAAATGATGCTGGAGCAATAGGATGTCTATGTGGGAATAAAAATGAAACTCAACTCATCTCATTCCATACTCAAAAAAATGTTTTGAGGTGGATCATAGAACTATATTTGACATCTAAAATCATAATGCTCCTAGAAGAAAACTTAGGAGATGATCTACTATTTTAGGATAGGCAAAATTTCTCAGACAGGACATGAAAAGTACTGACAATAAAAGAAAAAAAATGATATATTGGAATTCAATGAAATTTAAAATTTCTGCTCATCAAAAATGAATAAGAAAGCCACAGCTTGTAAAAAATATGTGTGATGGGAATATTTGAATGAAGAGTCATAACTAAAATATATAAAGAATTCCTTATGTATCAACAATAAGAAGACAAAGAACCCAATTAAAAATGGCAGAGGACTTGAACAAATGCTTCACCAAAGAAAATATACATGATTGGTAGTTAAGAAAACCCAAATAAAAACTACAGTGATACACAATTTCACACATACTGGAATAACTGAAGCCAGAATGCCAAATGTTGGCAACTATTTGGAGGAACTGGAACTCATATTGCAACTGGGATTGTAAAATAGCACAGGCACTGTGGGAAACTGTTTGGAAAAACTGTTTAAAAAGTTAACATACATCTAGCCTGTTACCCTAGGGATTTATCCAAGAGAAATAAAGGTCTTGTGAAAGAATAGTCTTAGAAATCTTATTCACAATTGCTCCCAACTGGCAATAACCCAACTGTGTCTATCATTTGGCTATACAAATGGATTTCCAAATAAATATCCAAAATTGGATAAACAAAGTATGGTATGCACTGGAATACTGCTTACCAAGAAAAGGAGTGACCTACCCATATCTCCAAAAACACAGACCATCTCAGAAACATTAGGCTGAGCAATGGAAGCCAGCCATGCACACACACATGGGCACAAACCCACATCTAATGACTTTGCACACGTGGCTAACATAACAGGAAAACCAGTCTCTGATGCTAGACATAGAAGCTGGCTGCCTCCAGGGAGGGGAGATTGACTGGAAAAGTGCACGAGAGACTTTTCTGAGGCGATGGAAATGCTCTCTAACTTGTTTTGGGTTCCTTAACTGTTTACAACTTTCAAAACTCATGGAATTGAACACTTAAGACCTGTGCATCATAGATGTGTAAATTAAACCTCAACACAAAAATAGGAAGAAAATGTACTGGGTGTGTTAAATGGCAGGATGAAGCTGTAGGGGACTGGGGGACCCATTTCTGCAATGACAGGTCCTGGGGCATCTCCCCAGAACCCCCAAGTGTTTCTAGGGTGCAGTAGAGAGCAGGGCTCTGAAGGCTCTCCCTATCCCTTAACCTTCAGGACTTCACCTTCCCAGATCAAGCCCAGCAAGCAGGGGGCAACCACGGCAGGTGAACTGTGACCTCCCCAGACTGACCTTGCTATGTTTTCACCACAGCTGGACCTAATTTACCTTAACAAAATGATGGCTTCTGGCATTAGACTGCCTGGATTCAAGGCCACAGCTGCTGCTTCCCACCTGGAAAATGCAGAGCAGGTTATGTGGGCTTTGTTCCTCAAGTCCATCATCCATCAAAAGGGATAATTGTGGGATCTTTCCTAGGGCTACCAAAACAGTGATTGAAGGTAAAGTTAGCTGGTGACTGAGTGGGTTATCACCTGTCTTCCCCACCCTCATCCCCTAAGGGGCATCTTCAAGATATTCATTGTCCCCTGCCTTCTTTCTTCCTTCTTTTCTCTTCTCTTTCCTTTTTTCTTTTCCTTTTCTTTTCTTTCCCTCCCCTCCCCTCCCCTCCCCTCCTCTTTCCCCTCCCCTCCTCCTTCCCCTCCCCTCTTCCTTCCCCTCCCCTCCTCCCTCCCCTCCCCTCCCCTCCCCTCCTCCCTCCCCTTCCCTTCTCCTCAGTCTACAAACATGCTCAGTTCTCCCTTGCTGGAAATCCCATCGCTTGCCCCTCTTCTGTCCCAGCATCAGAATTGTTCCCATGCTGGACTAATCTCACTTCCTCCATTTCTCCTCCCATCACCCGTCTCTGGTCCTCTTCTCTCCCGGAGCTGAGAGTGTAAGGCCCACGATCACTCAGTTTCCCCACCATTCTTCCCTTATCCGAAGAAATTAATGCTCCGACCTCTCTCTGACCATCTCGAAGCACCTTCCTTCCTTGGTTTTACAGCACTAGCAGCTCAAGATTTTACTATGGTTGGCTTGCCTTCCTCACAAGCACGTCCTCGCCTTTTCGGTTTCCTTTTCTGGTTGTCCCCATGGCAGGCACTGACGTGGCTAACCAGCACCCCTCCTCCCTTGCTTCCTTGTCATGTCCCTGGCAGAGATCTGACCACCGCCCAGGCTTCCTTTATGCTACAGGTGGTGGGCAGGTGACACAGTTCTGCCCAGCACGGGATGAATCGAAGACTGTTGAGACCCCTGATCAAGCAGACAGAGGCCAATGGCTTCGTCCCATCCCACTTGAATGGGGTTCCCAAACCTAGAACGCCGGCACTCACCATGGGACCTGGACAGAAAGAAGGACCCAGGGGAGCACGGAGGTACCAGGTCTGACCTCACTGAGCCCACGAGCAGGCACCCGCAGCCGCCGCCTCCGGGCTTCTTGTGTGATGGGAAAGAGTAGGTCCAGTCAGTTCCCATTCTGCTCAGCAGTGGTATTCTACATAGTCACCTGGAACACTGAATTAGTGAATGAGGAACCACTGCCCCTGGGGAAGCAGGGTTAGGTTCCTGCAAGCCTCTGGTCACAGCGTTTTCAGCATCCAGTCACCGCATACCCTGGTTTTCTTGGTGTTTCTGTTTAAAGACACCAGCTTTAATGTATATTGTTGATTCATGGATGTTGAACTCACGGCCAACAGCACTACGCCTCCTGCCTGCGTGAAGCTTATCTAATACATATATATTTTTTTATCATGGACACACCATGGTCTTCCTGCACTTAGGGACATCAGATGGCATGTCAGCACTATGCTTGGAGGCCATTTTAAATGGCCAAATCACCAGCTGAAAGTTCAAGAATGCAGAAAATGTGGCAGTAAATATACCATGAAAAGGACACTTGTTTACAGCACGGGAGCTGAAACTGGAAGGCAGAGCGTCGCCTTGTTCGACCTCAGCTGGGGACACGCACGTCGGGCAGCTCAAATTTTTCACTGCTCAGAGCATGTCTGCGAATGTCTGTGAAAGCTCCACAAGTACGGATTTTGGAGTTAACAAATACCTTTTAGCAAGCAGGTGAATTCACAAATACCAGATCTGTGAATAATGAGGATCAACTGTACCTAAGTTTTAAATTGGTTTTTTATTACTTGCAGCTAAAAGCATTCCTAATGAATACAGTCTTCTTTCCACATGTTTTAAACGACAACAATTTCTGAGGGTTTGTTCTTGGCCTGGGCAAGAATCACTCCGAAGCCCAGATCTCTTCCATCTTCTCTCATTTCTTGCTGGATGAAATCTGGGTCTCGATTCCCAGCTCTTTCTTGAACTCCTGTCCTGAATATCTTCCTTGTCTCCTGGACAGCCCACCTACCCAGGTGTCCTGCCAAGCTCAAAGTCAACATGTCAAAAGCTCAACTTCCCGTCTTTCCCTGCAAACTCTCTTTGCGTCCTCCTTTCTTTACTTCCTTATTCTCTTCCTCATCTCTTAGCAGTACCTCAGTCTCCCAGTCGTTCAGGAGCAAAAGCAGGCATGTCTGTTTATCCCTGTATCCCTAAGCTAACCACTTTCAATTAGTTTCAAGTTCTGCAGATTCTGACACAATTTCTCTCCCCACATCCCCTTTGTTCTTCATTTCCTTTGTCACATCATTCCTCCCCTCATGATTTTCCTTGGACCATTTAGCAGTCGCCACATTTCTAGCTCTCTTCATTTCAAGCCCTCGGATTAACTGTTGTAAAGCAGAGCTCTGCAATGAGCCAGGTGCAAGGGCGCCAACTGGCCCTTCCTTAGAGGGTAACGGTCCAAACCTGACCTTCAAAATCCCAAGCTGGCCTTTAGAAGCTTCTAACCATCTCTTTTAAGTGAGCGGAGCTGAAATCCAGAAACTCTTGCTAAGTGCCAGTCCCTTCACAGGCTCCTGTTATTTTCTGCATGTGGACAGAGGAGAAATTGAGCTGCAGAAGCGCTAAGCAGCTTGGGCAGCTAATGGGCGGCGGCTGGCATTCGAGCTCAGGCAGCCTGAAGGCATGTATCCTGCAGCCACAGCGACTGCATGCCGAGCCTGGCCTTGGCCTCGGTGCCTTTTCCTGCTTCATTCTTTCAGACATGGGCGGTGTCTCTTTCCCTTGCCTACCTGCCCAAATTGTGTCCACTCTTCAATACTGCACTCATGTTTCTCTCCCTCTCCAGAACCTTCCTCGAGTCCCCCTTGAGAAGGACTGGCCCCTCTGCTGACCTCTGAGAACTGTGGACTGTGAGTTTGGGCCCTAGTCTTCCCTACTTGTTCTCCCGTCTGCAAGCCACCGTGGGCACGGCGGCGTTGCGGGGGCCTCGGCTGGCCACACACGGCCCACCAGAGCGCTTGGCGCCTAGTAGGTGCTTGCTGGTGTACCTGGGACTCGCAGCCCCTGGGCCCCCGCGGTGGTGGCGGAAGCACGTGGGGCCACGGCCCTCGCTGGGGTGGGTCTCAGGCTGCCCACAGCCCTGAGTGCTCCTGCAGCAGCCTTGCCTCTCATGTTTGGCAGCCATGTTTTCCCAGCCTCAGGGGTTTTTTTGGGGATCAGACCACAGCAGAACGTAATGAAAAGCAACCAGCCAGAAAATAAGGTGAGATTTTGACAGTCAGTGCGTGGGGGCTCCAGCGATTTCCGTGCCAGCAGGGTGCTTTCATAATGGGGTGCAGACGGCATGGAGAGGCTGCAGGACTCTGCTGGTGGGGCCTTGTGTAGGAGGCCACCCACCCGGCCTGGACCCCCTGACCCCCACCCAGCACCTACAGTCCCTGGCACATGGGATGTGCTTGACCAGCATTTGTTTCTGTGTTTTTACAACCATTTTCACTATCTCCCTCTATCTCCTAGCTTCCAGAATGGAGCCCGAGCTTGTCCCCAGAGGCCTGGGGAGTGGGAGGCCCCTTTCACAGGAAGTAACAACAACGGAAAGATTCCGCCAGGGAAGCAGCTTTGTTGTGCAGGAATACATATGTGTGCAGTAGCCGCAGAAGCTGCACGCCAAGGGTTTCTCAAAGAGAAAGAAGACCTGGAGGGCTTGGAATCCTGACCCATGGAGAGGAGTTTCCTGCTGACACCTGAGAGCTGGAGGCCACAGGGGAGAAGGAAAGAACAGGCTGATGTGGGGTCCAGTGGGCAATGCCAAGTAGCCCTGCAGTAGCCCCAGCCCTTCCAGTCTGTTTCATCCACACCCCGGGTATGGGCTGAGTCCCTGAGTGTCCCAGGCCCTGGGTGGGGCCGGGTCACACAGAGATGATCAGCAGACCACCCCCCTGAGGACCTCACAGCCCAAGGAGGAGACAGGTGAATGAGGACACTCTGGGTGGGCTGCCTCTGTGGGAAGGACTCGGCTCTGGGGTGTGCACCTGTGCCAGGTGCGTGCCAGGGCTTAGCCCGGCCTGGAGCTGGCTGGTTGCCTGACTCCCTCAATGGCTTAGAGCAACAGGAGTTTATTCTGCAGAGGCTGGAAGTGTGAAACCAAGGTGTCGCAGGGCCCGTGCCCCCTGAAGCCCCTGGGGGGACCCTTCCTGGCTCCTCCAGTTCCTGGTGGATCCAGGCTTCCCTTGGCTTGTGGCCGCATCACTCCAGCCCCTGCCTCGGTGGTCACATGGCCCTCTTCTCCCCGTGTGTCTGCATCTCGAATCTCCCTCTGCCCTTTTCTTCTAGGGCCACATGTCATTGGATATAGATCTCAGCCTCCTCTAGGATGATCTCATCTTGAGATCCTTAATGTATCACGTCTGCAAGGACCCTCTTTCCAGATAAGGCCTCGTTCTCATTCTGGGAGTTAGGACATGGGCATGCCTTTTGGGGGTCCCCATTTGACCCCCTCTGGCATGGGTGCCAGTGTTTTGGGATGGCTGCCTCTTAGGCCTGATCTCCACCACTGGCTTGAAAGTCAAGTGGAGTCATCTGGGTGAAGAAAGGAGACAGGAGGAAATCCCAGGCTGTGGGAATGATAGGCAGGGGCCAGGACAGGAAGCCACAGGGAACAAGGCATGAATGCAAAGAGAGGAACATTTAGGATGGGAAGTGAGATCAAAATAACAAGGGGCCTTGGATACAATGCAAAATCCAGGGACAGGGTGAGATCCTTGTCACTAGAGAGGGAAAGAAAATTTAAGCTGGAGAGAGACGAGCTCAGAAAGAGAATGGGGGGGATCTGACCAGGGAGGGGCACTGCTTGGGGTTGGGGCCTGGGTAGGGAGCTCCCCTTCCTCCCACCTCTTGCCCTGCCTTCATGCCATCTGTGTGTGGTTATCCCCCCACACACACACATTTTCCCGCTGTGGCGGGCGTTCTGTGTACAAGCGTCCGTCTGGGGGTCTCTGGCACTCGCTGCTTCAGCCAGACAGCAGCTGAGGCTGATTGAAATTCCAGGCATGGAGGTGGACTGGCGGCTCTGGCTGCGGGTGCGAGGAGCTACTGTCCCTTTTTAATATGCCTGCTGCTTCCCGGCTCTGCCTGCGACTGAACTATTCATCTATAACATTTGTAGGCCTATTAACAGGGAAATACAATTTCATAGCTACAGATAAGAGATTAGATAGATCAGTTTGAAGCCTGTGAAATAGACTGAGGGGGGAGAACAATTTCCAAATCACGGTCTTGCTGACTTCTGTGCGCTAGCTTATTGGATTGCATTCTCTCTCCTGTCCGCATCAGGCGTTACTTTTTGGCTATAGGGCCAGCAGTCTATCATCAAGTGCTTAAATCCACTTAGGGGTGCCAGGGACTGGGGAGCCCCTGCTAGGGGTGTGAAAGCCAGCTCTGAGCAGGGGGGTGTCACGGTTTTTTGTCTCCTACTTCTGGATGTGCAAAATTTCCAACCAGGGTGTAAAGTTATGGACTTTGCTCTTAGTCAGTGACGTGGGTGATGGAAGTGCCTGTCCACACGACTCTTCAGTCCTCTGTGAGGCTGCAACCCTTGTTAACAGCACATGCTGCCAAGCACGATGGCCTTGCAACTGAGCGTCTGAAGGAGGCTGTGTTCCCCTCCCAGGAGGCTGGTGGCCTCGTCTGCCTCCCCTGACAGCTGGTCTCCATCTCTTTCAGCTTTGCAAAAGCTCCCTGGTGCCGTTACCTGCCTTGCAGTTCACCGGTTGTCCTGTTCTTCCTCTTATCTGTGACCACTCATGCTCGTGGTGACTTCCTAATGACACTGCCCAATAAACCGTGGGCATTATCCAAGCCCTATAATTCTTAGAAGGGCACTCAGGGATTGCCTTACATTATGCCATGAAGTCAAAGCATTTCAGAACCACAGGGGATATCGTTTT
>JAKSZT010053883.1:1324752-1361691 GCA_026826555.1 Tolypeutes matacus | reverse complement strand
TCGTCACCATTAACACCATCATCTCATAATCATCCCCTTGTCATTACCACCGTCACCACCATCTTTACCACCGTCCTCACCACCATCATCACGATCACCATCAGCATCACCACCATCATCATCACCATCATTACCATGAGCACCATCATCTCATAAGCATCACCTTCATCATTACCATCATCACTATCACCACCACCACCACCATCATCACCACCATCATCACGATCACCATCAGCACCACCACCATCATCATCACCAGCACCATAATCATCATTTGCATCATCATCATTATCATCATCATCATCATCATTATCAATAATCTAGTCCAACATCTTATGGAACAAGTTAGAAAATTAAGTTGTTACTAGAAAACATTTATTTTTTTCACGTTTTAAGGAACACATATGCACATACGCAGTAGAGAAGCTAATCCAGTGAAGGAGAGTTGATCAAGGAAAGAGACAGACACAAGAGATATACCAAGTCAGAGGCATGTGCCGGGACATATTTAGAAAATGACTCAGAAATAGAGAATAATATACTCTATTATTATGGAGACCTAAGGCAGTCAAGGACATCGATCTTGGCTTTGGTTGAGTTATCAGCCTCTATTTTGCAGCTTTTTAATACGTAGTAGCTCAGGACTTTTGTAGATATTGAAACATTCATGTTGTAGACATAATGGCGAGAATCAGTTAAGTGGAGATGACATCACCTCTGGTGCTTGTCTTTCAGGCTGAATTAAATTGGTTGAAAGTCTTGATTCCTCCAACATGAAATCTGATATTCATAGTTTAATTTCTAAAATAGAGACAAGAACTGTGGAGAATTATACACAGTGCAATGTGTATAAGACCTTGGTGTTGTTGGGACTATTTCATGTTGTCTTGGGGTTCAGTGAAGGTCCTGGCACTAAGATCAATAGGTAACATGTGTTCCCATATTCAAAGGAGAAGTAGGACTAGACTGCATATCCAGAACTTTCTCAGAACCAGTAAAACTGGTTCTAAGTCCCTGTTGTCTTCCTTCAGTCTACATAAGAAAAGATGAGAAACTCAGAAGAGATTGATCAGACAGGAGGTTGGGCTAGGACTGGGGGGCAGTTGAGCCAACCTTTTCCTGGGCACAGAGTGGACCCCCCACCCAAGTGAGAGTGCTTCAAGAAGACAACTTTGTGAGAATTAGGCATGTCTGTCAGTAAGAAGCCCTTTGTCATGACTCGGAAGAGCAGCCGGTGCTTTGGAGGATATAATCTGAGTCCCTGGACATCATGGGACCCGATTCTAACCTGGCAAAGCAAGAAGGTGAGAGGCTGTCTGGATTGCCTGAAACAGCAAAGGGAAGGGTATGACCTTTAGTTGGAATGGTCTGAATTTCCAGAGTTTGGGTGTATGGATAAAGTTGTATAGTTTTCCTGTGAGTTTAGTGGTTGCATGGAAAATAGCCAGGCTCGAACTATTGTGGGAAGACCTGGTCTAACAAAACTGCCTACCTGAGTGAGCTGACCCAAGCAGAGAGTGAATGTGAAGAAGTGAAAAGGAACAATAAGAGGCCAATCAGAAGACCGAATTAGTCAGGCCTGGCCTGGTTATGCTATGTAACAAATAACCCCCAAACCTCAGTGGAATATCCCACTGAAAGTTTATTTCCTGTAAACTCTTAGAAATCCTCCAGGTATGGCCTCCATACCATGTTGTTTCAATATTGTGTTGACTCAGTATTGTCAAATTGCTCAACACCCAAGGGTGTTGAGCACTGGCAAGTAAATGTCACAATGCGTTGTCAAGGCAAGTCATACACAAGGGCATGTTGACTTCAAGGGGGCAGGGAAGTGCCATCAAGGAGAACAAAATTACCAGTGGCCAGTGGCTACCAAAGGGAACGTCGCCTGAGTCAGGGAAATGGAACCTGGTGGCACATGATTATGGAGAAGGCATTTAACAGAGGCCAAAATGAAATGCACTTTACAAGAGAAAGTGGTAGCATTGCAGATCACTCGACAGACAGCTTCACGGCTGCATTGCAGCCGAATTCATGGTCTGGCCAGAAGTTGGGGAAGAAGGAAGGTGAAATTGTGTGAGAAAATTGAAACTTGCTTTAGATTGGATCGAGCTCTTGATTACCTGGAATGACACTCTTCTCAGGGTCCCCAGCTTCAGTTGCACAGGTTGTGCGCTGTACAATGAGTGTCTGGTCAAGGTCATGAATAAATGCTAAAACCACCCTGAGCTCTGTTTTCTAAGCCTTACTTCCCCCTGTGGGGACTGCATCAGCCTAGAGGGAAAGACGCCCTTTGTCTAATTCATCCGTGTAAAAGGACCTGTAAAAAATTGGCAAAAAAATTACTTTAAATGTCATTTGATGGCTCTGGCCATTCCAATATTTGCAAATGTCTGGAAAAGCCTTGGGATGCTTCTGGGCTATTGCTTGGGGGTGGGGCAGGGAGATCCAGCCCAGTAGGGTTGAAGGAAGTGAGGGGGGTGGGGAGGAAAGCCAACCTTCCATTTGTTAACAACAGTGGTGAATGACAATGACCCAATGATCTCGGCTGGCCCACTATTATGTGGTTCTCCTGTGTGAGGCAACACTCTGAGTGCTTTTATATGTCAGCTCCTTACCTCACGGAGGCATCATCACTATTCCCATTTTATAGACAGGGAGACCGAGACTCAGAGAGGTAAATTTATTTGCCCCAAATGCCACAGCTGATGAGTGGTGGATTGAAGATTTGATCCTAGTCTGCTTCCAGAGGCTGTATTCTTAACTCCATGTTCCCTGCTCCCATAAATCACAAAATAGCAGGGGTCCGGCATCGAATGCTTGCCAGGGACTGGGTCCTGCCTAAGTGCTTTTATCTGTTAGCTCGTTTCACCCTCACACCCACCCTGAAATGGGCGTGCGCTTCAGCCCATTCTACGTTGGGGAGAAGAGGATGGTGGAAACTGAGCAGATTGCCTTCTGTTCACAGGAAGTCCAGGGCTCAAGCCCAGGGTGGGCTGAGGGGAACCGGGAGCCTTCCCCGGTGGTGATCCCCTTGAATGAATGCAGCCTGCTGGACCTGGCCTGAGGTGGCTTTGCTAATCAGCCTGTGGGCTTCTGCCACCCAAGCCCACCCGGCCAATCCCAACGCATTCTTGACTTGACCCCTGGCTTCTGTTGAGTCTTCATCTGTGTCAAAACAGAACCTGATTGACTTGGAGCTCCCTGAGGCTTCCTGCTTCCACTGGGAGTCTGCAGCCACAGGGAACGAAGACAATGGCTCCTCATTAGTCTTAAAGCACTGGCCTCAAGCTTCCGCTGTCTCTCCTCTCCAGAAGGAGCCAGTCCTCCCCAGGCAGTGAGGATGCCTTGCGGCTGGGGCTGATTTGCATGGACAACAGAGGGCCACTTGCCAAGAAATGCAGGGAAATACCCATAGGCTTGTTCTCTGCTGTCGGTGATACCTGAGGCAGGTAGCCACAGAATTCCAGTTCTTCCCAGCTTGGTTGAAAATAGGAGTGATTATGTTTCTAGCACTGTGCTACCCAGGACGATAGCTAATGGCCACATGTGGCCATTGAGCACTTGAAATATGCTAGTCGGAGTCAAGACGTGCTGTGTCAAATACGCACTGGATTCAAAGACTTAACCTTAAAA
Organism: Tolypeutes matacus; assembly: GCA_026826555.1. Lineage (NCBI taxonomy): Eukaryota > Metazoa > Chordata > Mammalia > Cingulata > Chlamyphoridae > Tolypeutes > Tolypeutes matacus. Next base: position 1,358,055 of record JAKSZT010053883.1, on the reverse strand, counting down.
AGGTGGTAAAATACTTCATTAATTATTATTATATTGATTATATGTAGAAATAATACTATTTTGATATATTGTATTAAATACAAGAACATAACATAAAACAATATAAAATTAATTTCAACTGATTTTTTGGCAATGTTTAATAGGGTTGCTGGAAAATTTAAAATTTTGTAAATAGCTTGCACCTGGGCAGTGCAGTGGCTGGAGGCAGAGCTCAGTCTAGCAAGGCCGGAGCTTGGAACAGACTTCGGGTGGTACTAAGTAATAAGGGAACACGCTTCTGGCCTCCAGGTTCCACTCCAGCTCCTCCTTCCACTCCTCACCGGAGCTGCCTCTTGGAAAGCACAGGAAGAACGATGAAAGTGTGTGTAATGTGTTGCTTTAAAGCAAATTCGGTAAGGAGCTCGGCCAGCACTTGCTCTTTGCCAAGCACCTCCCTTTCCTTCTTACTGAATCCTCACCACAATTCCATGAAGTGGATGCTTTTCTAACCCGATTTATGGATAAGGAAAGCAAGCTCAGAGCAGCTCAATAGCTTGCCCAGGGCTCAGAGTCTGGAAATGGCCGAGACAGGATTCGAGTGCAGGCATCCTGGCTTCAAGCCTGGAATCATTTATGCCCCCTCCCTGAGTGCAAAGGTGAGTGTGGTCCCACCTGGCCACCAGCATCCGGGGGTGCCTCCTGAGCTAGAGGAACTTCTGCTTGGAACCCAACACTGCACGTTTTCGTCCCAGCCTGGACTCATTGCCTGGCTTTGGCAAGACTGTCAAACTCTCCATCACTCATCTTCATCTTCACCAGCCTCTCTCTGCCTGTCCCTATGCAGACTGGATGAGCAGAGGGAGGCAAGAGACCTGGAATCCTGCAAGTGGTTATTTTCATTGAGCTGCTTCTTTAATTTGGGAAGGAGTTTTGAAAGCTTGGCCTGGCACCTGTCCAGATAATCTTTCCAGTTCCTCCACGCATCCTCCAAGCATGGCCATGTGCCAACCCCTTGGGAGGGCTCAGGATGCCAAGGAGTTGACATTTACTGAGCCACGGTCTGGGCACAGAGGAAGCTCACTGCTGGTTGGGGGAATGGACTCAGAAGGCAGTGCCTGAAGGGCAGGCTGACATGCCTCTTGATGGAATCAGGGACCATGGGACTGAAGGAAGGGGCACTTCTCAGCCTGGGAGCCAGGGAGGCAGAGTTTGAATGGCAGGAACAGAAGAGGAGTTGGCTGGGTGAGAAGAAGGGGAGAGAAACTCTGGAGACCCCAGATTCTAACTTCATCCCTGTTGGAGAATCTACTCTTAGCAGGAGTGAGATTGTTCCAGCCTCATCAGCTTTGCTATTCTAAAATCATTGGCCTTTTTCTCTTTGGGTGAGTGGGCTGCTCCATCCAAAAAAGTCTGTTTTGGGGTCTGTAGCAGTTTGGTATTGGTTATGAATTCCAAAAATAGATATTGGATTATGTTTGTAAACTGGTTTGTTCCTCTGGGCATATTAGAGTATATTGGATTCAGAGGTTTCACTTTTATTCAATTAAATAATGATTGAGGCTTTGATTGGGCCACATCAGTAGGACATTGACTCCCCACCCACCCAGTCCCCTTGGTGGGTGGGGACTCACAGAGAAATCGCACTGCAGAGAAAGGAGTTTGGAATTTTGATCCTGGAGCCTGGGAAGTAAACACATAGAGAAGCAGATATGTGAGGAAGGATAGAAGGCTCAACTGGACACAGCAGAGGCCCTAGGAAGAGAGACAAGCCATTTGCCTGAGAGTCTACAGCTAGCCTTGTGGAGAGAGCAGGGCAGCTGAGCCCGGGGAGAAACGAGCCCCGGGAAGAGAGGAACCCAGGAAGCCTGAACCCTCACAGACATAGGCAGCCATCTTGCTCCAACACGTGGCAACAGACTTTGGTGAAGGAAGTAACTTAAGCTTTATGGCCTTGTAACTGTAAGTTTCTACCCCAAATAAATACCCTTTATATAAAGTCAACAGATTTCTGGTATTTTGCATTAGCACCCCTTTGGCTGACTAATACAGGGCCCCTACTTTAATCTGTGATACAGTGGTGAGCAAGTCAAATAGGTGCTTGACTGTGGGCATTTACATTTCAGTGGGAAAGATAACAAAATAAACAAATAAGCACATGAATAGACAAGGTAACTCTAGTTGTGGCAGTTGCTGAGGACATTTGAAGAGAGCTGCACAATAGGGGTGTGGGGTTTCCGTATAGCAATACAAACCCTTCAGTGTCCAAAGAGGAAGGTAAATAACTCTAAGCATTTCTTAAGAGGGGATTTATTACAGGGGATTGGATGCAAAGACATTGGAAAGACTGGTGGTGCAAACAGAGGGTAAGTAAGATGATGGTAGATACCTAGCTTTGGAAGCTTCTGCCACCTTTAGGGCTGGTGGACAAAAGCGGAAATAATGTTACCCAGAGCCCACCATACCCAACTCAATACTTGCTGGCTGCGGTAGCTCTTGAATTTCCCCTGCTGAAGCTGCCCAAACCCAGAAAGCATTGCTTCTCCTTTCCTCTAGCCTCACCCCATTGCCTCCTGTAGAAGAACCCAACAGGAAACCCTGTTGGGGAAATTGGGACACTGTAGATTTCCAGGTTTCTTGACAGAGTGGGCGACAACTGGTGCAGAGCTGAGGAATAACACACAGCCCTGGCAGAGAGGGCTTAGTGGTGGCCCTTTGGTTGAAGCAAAGGTTTGGACCTGCCTCAAGCTACATGTGTAGCACCAGCATGCAAGTGTTGTTTAGAATGGTTATGTATTGGGGCTGGTTTTGGGGAGCTGGTGCAAGCTGGGAGGGTTGAAGTGGCAATACCAGTGGTTCTATGATGTAGAATAATTGGGGGTGCTCAGGAAAGGGGTCTGAAGAAGAGAATTTGAGCGGAAACCTGCAGGGGGAGCCTGTCGTTTAGGCGCTGGCTCAGAGCACCCTGGGCTGAGGATCTGCCCTTGGCTGGGGGTGCATTGGGCCCTGCCCCAGAACCAGGGTCTGTGTTCAGTTCCTTTGCAGGGCTCTGCTCTTGAACCCCGGTACAGTCTGGATCCTTGGATGTTGTACCCCACAGTCATCTCCCCCCATCTGCAAATGTTCTGTTATTTTATACCTAGCTCTCAAATCCACCTGCCTTCACACCAGAGCCCCCAGCTACTGTGTTCCAGCTTGTCTTTCTGGAGGTGGGAAGAGGACAGTTTCAGAGAACGGGGCCTCGGTGGGGCCGGCCAGATCCTTGCCACAGAGCTTGCCAGCCACCAGGAAGGGCTCCGTTGCACGGGATTTATTCATTTTACTTTTTTCTTGTTTTATCTACTCACAACACAAAAAGCCACCTGCAAGCATGCCATGCCAGCCACTGAGGTTTTCTCATTTCTCTTTCACCCTTTCCGATCTTTGGCCCATGCATCGACTTTTTTGATAGTTGCAGGACCACAGCTCAGATACAACTGACGTTAGGCTTTCACTTTCCTTTCTCTCACTCTCCTTTTCCGCACTGCCACAGTCTTCATAATCACCGCGTTCGAAGCTGCATAATGTTGTATCAGGAGGCTGCACCGCAGTTTACTTATGTCAGTGTCTACCAGAGGCAGATTGCTTGTTTTACTACTTAAACAGCATTATTATGAGCAGCTCTGGAATTTAGCTCTTTGATTCTCATTTAATTCTTTGAGGGATTACATTTTGAATTAAATATTGCATTTTCAGTTTCTTTAAATAAATGAACTCTCCGATATCCTGACATTTCCCTAGGAATTTTAAATGTGACTTTGTCCTCTGCCTGACCAACTTTCCCTCTCCCTTCCTCTACCCGGGACCTGGTGCTCTGGCCGGGGCCGGCCTCACCCCAGTTCCAGGGTAACATGGGCCCCGCTTGGGTCAATCAGCTTTCACAGTCCCCTTGGCCAAAGATTGGCTTCGGGATGAGCAACTGTCCCCCTCTGTGCTGATGAGGGTCAAGCCCAGCAGTCCTGGTGGAGTCACTGGGAGGACAGACTCTCCTTCTGGAGCTGCAAGGATGGAAATGTGGAGCTGCTGGCTCCACACTGTCACCATGAGGTGAGATCCTGCCTGGGAATGCAGCAAGATGGAGGAGAAGGGAACGGTGAGATGGAGACACACAGGCCCTGTAGTCAAAGTCAAAGTCTGGGTCCCTAAGCGGTTCATGTACATAACAGCAAATCACCTTTTCTTCCTTAGGCCGGTTTGAGTTGGGGTCTGTACTTGCCACCTAACGAGGCTGGTGGATACGCTACATAGCGTTTGCGTATTTGCTAAGCTTAGAATGGAGGCAAATGGAGGCAAAGCATTTTTATGTCGCAATGTTGTAACCGGTGGGTGTTGGAGCTAAGCATATGAGGGAGGTGTGTCTTGTGAGTCCCCAGAACCTCATTGGTGTATTCTAAAGAGCACTGGATGGGGAGTCCAGCGACCCAGGGCCAGTTTTGACTCCACCACTAACTGGCTGTAGGAACTCGAGAAAGACACCCCTTCTTTGAGCCTCTCTTTCCTCACCTGCAAGTTGAGGGGTCCGATTAGCTTCCATGAGGTGCCTCAGTGATTGCAGCCAAGGGGGAAGACAGTCCACCCACCCTCCAGAGCTCCACCTGAAAGGCTGTGATTCTATCTCTTTTCAAACATGTGGTTCCGTGCAGCATTTCATTTCAAGGGAAAAGAACATCAACAGAAGCAAATGGCTCCAGTGCAAAGGCAAACAGCTTATAAGTTGCTGAGCTCAATGACCGCTACAGTTCCTTCCAGCTCCAAATCCCTATAACACCGAGCTGCATGGGCTTTCCTATCAGCTCTCAGTAAATATTGCAGCTGACTGCCAGGTCCCGGGTGGGAAACATCCCTGCCGTCTCTTTGGTGGAGGGAAGTAGTTGCTCTCCCACCCCAACCACCAAGCCTCAAAGCCCTGGATAGATACATTGGGTCAGATGGACAAAGTCTGTGAAGAATTTGAATAATGCACCGTCTCCCATACAAGGAATAGGTGGGTCAGCTTCTCAGATGCCTCCTAGACCAGGAGCTGTAGGCACCGGCTGGAGATCAATGATTCAGTCAACTTACGTTGCAGCAGTCGGTGGAGACTCCCTATCACTCCTTGTTGGCTTGGCCCTTGCTTGCATTTCTTCTAGCCTTAAAGCCCGGGCATTTTGAAGAATGTTGGATCATCTTGGCCAGGAGGGATGTTGTTGTTGTTTTTTTTTTTCTCACCTATAACAAACAAATGGAGCTGCCTTATCCCGGGATGCCGGACCACCAAGCAAGGGCGTGGCTCTGTAGATGGATCTGCTCCTTAGATTTGTGGAAAAATTTGAAGGTCATGCTGAAGACATGAAGAAGTAGGTGTCACCACCACATAACTTTTGGCCCTTGACTTGCAGCTAATGAGTTTTAGTGGAAAAGTATAGCACTGAAATAAAATACTCATTCTGCTGTAGACTCTTATCTTTGTCAAAGCAGCTTTGCATTAATTTCCTCGCTGCCTTCTCCCAACAGCTCTGTGAATTAAATAGGGAGCAGCGGTGTGATCCCTATTTTACAGATGAGGAGACAGAAACCCAGAGCAGTTAGGGGACTCCCCCAAGGTCACGCAGCTCTTAAATGGCAGAGTCAGTGCTACACTTCAGCTCTCTCAACTCCTGGCCTTTTCATTAAACCCAAGTTTGGATTTAACAGCTTAGTGAAATTTGAAGCATAAGGTTTTTCCCACAGGTCCTTCAGTTCAATTTTAAGGACCAGGGAATTTGCTGCTTGATTTACTGACTAAAAACAGAATAGTTAATTAAACATGAAGACACCAAGCTTTCGTAGAGAGGGGAAAAGAAGTCTTATGCCCATTGTTCTTTTGCTAAATGAGAAAGTGCTGAGCCATCTGTCCAAGACCTCAAGTGAAAATTGATTGTTCTCTGGCTATTGTTTCAAAAACACAAAACCTAGAGGCTTCTGGGTACTGGTATAGGAGGAATGTGTAATGAGGGACAAGTGTGACATACTTGTTTAGATGAGTTCATTTTCTCAGTCCTTTGGAAAAACAAAGCAAGGCAAAACTCTGAGCATGTTCACCGTGAATACCAAAATGAGATTAAATTCGACATCTAAAGACTTGCAAAACGAAAGAAGCCAGAAGGATTCAACCATCAGGGAATAACCGACCAGAAAGGATTAGAAAATTGGAAACCAGAAATGAGAAGCCAGGAGCCACGAGACATATTGGATTACCCGGGAGATGTGGCCGTACCAAGCTTTGATGACTGCGTCGCCTTCCTGCTCTTGAGTGAACGAAACCAAGTAATTATCTCCCCACTGAAATGGTGGCAGCCAGTAACGACAGGGCGCCAACCAGAATGTCTGTGTCTACACCTCCCAAGCGAGGAGAAAGACATGTTGAAAGTGTCATTTTAGATAACACAGGAAGGCAGCCTGTCTTCAGCCAGGCAAATGGCTGAGCCACTGAGGACAATGCAGTTTCCATGTGGGTACTCCTTCTACCACCTAAGGGGTCCTCTTTATGCTTCATGCACGGGAACTTCCCACCTTGTCATGCAGGTGAGTCAGGGAAGGACAGGTTAGAGTTTAGGTAAGAGGCACTGTATTAGTCAGCCAAAGGGGTGCTGAAGCAAATTACCAGAAATCTGTTGGTCTTTATAAAGGGTATTTATGTGGGGTAGAAGTCCACAGTTACCAGGCCATAAAGCATCAGTTTCTTCCCTCACCACAGTCCATTGCCACGTGTTGGAGCAAGACAGCTGCCGACGTCTGCCAGGGTTCAGGCTTCTTGGGTTCCTCTCTTCCCCGGGCTGCGTTTCTCTCCGGGCTCAGCTCCTCTGTTTCCTCCACAAGGTCAGCTGTAGACTATCAGGTGAACAGCCTGTCTCTTCCCAGGGCCTTCTCTCCTTCCTCATGACCAAGTTCCTCTGTGTGCTTGCTTCCCCGGGCTCCAGCATTAAAACTCAGCTTCAGTACTCCAACTCAAAAAAAACTCCAACTCTGTCCTTTGCCATGTCTTCTATATTTGAGACCCCACCTACCAAGGGATGGGGCTCAATGCCCTACTGATGTGGCCCAGTCAAAGCCCCATTCATAACCCAATCATGCCCAGACGAACAGAACAGTTCACAAGCATAATCCAATATCTATTTTGGAATTCATAACTATATCACATTGCCACAGGCATCCAGGAAACTGGGAGCTGGGAGCCCACTAGAGGCATCACCCTATCCGGCCTCGCATTCCAGAAGTGCCTCATGATACTTCTCAGACACCAGGGGAGGGAGAGACTGTGTGCTTAGAACATAGACCCACATGGTCTACTCCCACCTCGTTTACATTTTGTTCAAAAGTGACCTTCTCCAAAAGGCCTTTGCCCACCGGCAGGATGGCAGTACCCACCACCCTTGGCTCTCCTACCCCCGATATGGTTTTCTTTTTAATATTGTCTTCTATTTTAACTATCTATTTATTGTAGTTATTGCTTGTCTCCCCACTGGAATAGAAACTTTGTGAGTCTGTTTGATTCATTACATATCTCAGTAAACATATAGGTATTTAATAAACATCTGCTGAATGAATGAATGAATGAATGAATGAATGAATTGCAGAGAAAACATATAGAGACTTTGGGCTAAGCAGCCCTGGCTTGTGCAGATGGGTTTGTAAAGTGCCTCTGAGAACCATGCCCATCTCTACTGAAACAAGGGATATTTTCCTTTGGTGTATAGAGTCTAAAAATCGCGGACTTCCACGCTGCTTTCGATGAGTTCTACAGGAAGAGTGGGGGCCAGTGTAGATTAGTGGCTTCCCGTCTTCAAAGCAGTGGAAGGGGACGGACTGAAACCTGGCTGCAGGGCGAAATGTGTCGGTCCTGGCTTCAGACACTCGCACTGACTGTTCACTCACTTGCCTTGTGCTTTGTGCGTGAAGTCCGATGGGGCGGTGGAGCACGGCGGCGAGCCACGCCAGTCACGCACCGCAGTCGCGAAGCTCCAGCCAGTTGCACACCCACGGGCCAGTCTTGTCCAGAGCGTATGCGCGGACGGGCTACCAAGTCCCAGCTGGGCGGTTTCAGTGGCTCTGCGTGCGCGCTGCGTGCTCAGCTTCGTGTTTCCGCCTGGCCTTGCACAAGGTAGAGCGGAAAGGTACAGCTCATGCCAGTAACCTACGAGTTCGCTGTTTCTTTACTTAGAAAGACATGGAATAGCAACTAAAGAATAGCGTGACAAGTCGAGAGAGAGGCTGCAGAAGAGGGTCAGTAAGGGTCGTCTTTCAGTGCCTTTCAGGGTGTTTTTTGCTGCTTTTGGAACAGGAGCCCCACATTTTCACTGTGCACGGGGTCCTGTGAAATATGTATCCAGCTCTCCTGGGAACTCATTGATGCCATTAAAGAGAAACAAAGACGCACGGGGTTCAGAAGAGAAAGATTATATCCAGCTGGGCAATCAAGGACCGCTTCCTGGAGGAAGTGGCATCGCGTTGTCTTGGTCAACATTATAAATGGCATAAAAGAACCTTTGTGTTGTCCCGCATCGGCGTGGACAAGGCCAGTGCAGCAGAAGAGCCAATCGTGAGTGAGGGGCCAAGCGGCCTTGGCTTTGGGTGTCGCTCCAGGGCAGGAGAGGGTGTTTGTCATTTTCAGGATAACTTGAGGCCAGCTGCTCACAGAGTGCCACGGTCGAGGCAGGGGCAGCTCCCCAGTGCCACACCTCAAAGCCGGACCCCGTGTGTCCGCCGTCCACTACCGTCTTCTGAGCACGTGGCTGCCACCGCTGGGGAGAAAGCCGTTTGTCTGCCCCCTCTTCCCAAGAACACAGAGAGGTGGGGACAGTTGCTTCACGGGGAATTCCTTTCTGGCTCTGGGGTGTGCTCAAAATGTGGGTTCCACATGGGGCCGTGAAGACTTGCCTGACCTTGCTGGTGTGTGGGAACAAACGCAGCCATAAACGGTGCCCTTTGGAAAAGAGAGGAACATGCATTTTCATGCTAACCAGTATTTCCTGAGTGTTTCCATGTGCCCAAAGCCTTCCCACCCTCAGGAACTTCGGCGCTGATTTGATAAGGGGGATCTGGAGGCACAGAGAAGGTGTAAACCACCTGGGCTTGCACAGCCGGCCAGAGCTGGAGTTCAGATTCAAGGGGGGTTTACGGAGCTCGGAGGCCTGGCTGCCTCCCTCTGTTGCTCTTTGCTGCCGGGAGGCACCTGGGTCCACAAGAGGATGGTTGCCAGCGCACCTGGGAGACGTTTTCTGGGGGTTCCTGCCTCCTCTTCATTATGATGGAAGCCCGATGAGTCACGGAGCCTGCCGGGGCTTCCTGCCTGAGTCTGTGACAGCGGGAGCCTGGCACTGCAGAAGCACCGGGAGGGTCCTGCTGAGTCCTCGGTCCATTTGCCGACACCGACACCAAGCTGATGTCCCCTGCTCTGCAAGGGGCCTGTGCAGCCCCCTCTCCTGCCGGGGCCTGTGCTGCTTTCCAGCACCTTCTAACTTCCTCCCCACGTGGCGGGAGCCGGGCTGCTTGTCCCTATGGAAATACTCTGCCTGCCTCTCTCTTTCAGTCTTTGGTAGCCCTGTCCCTGTCCCCAGACGTCGCAGCTGCCGCGGGCTCTCAGCCGCCCACAGGCACGGCGAGGTGCCCTCTGGGCAGCTCTGTCGCGGTGCAGACCCAGCCCACTCACGCCCACGTCCTTCATGCCCTCCTTTGCTCCTTTACAAAGTTATTTGTGTTTGCACAAAACAGCTCTCAGGAGGTGTGGGCAGAGAGAATGTTCCAGAGCTTCAGCAGAGCTGGGGTTTGAACTGAGCAGCTCGCTGGAGAGGACAGTAGAAGTTTGTGAGGAGCATGTGGAGGGGTGGGGCAAAGGCAGAGAGGCTTAGTGGGGTGGGGCCCCCAGCTGTGCTGTAAAGGTCCCCAAGACTCGATGAGGGGGCTGAGAGACTGCCACTATGCGCCGAGTTGTGCCCCCGAAAGGCAGGTTCTTGAAGATGGTCTTACTTGGAAATAGGGTATTGGCAGATGGAATCAAGTTAAGATGGGGTCATGTCAGATTGGGGTGGGCCCTAGTTCCAATCGGACTGGTGGCCTTACAAGCAGAGGAGGGAGGCAGGGAGGCAGCCAGACGTCTGGGAGCCCCAAGACGAGCCGGCCAATCCCCAGGAGCCTGGCGCAGCGAGGAAAGCGCCCCCTGGAGGTTCCGGAGGGACCGCGGCCCTGCCCACAGCTCCAGAGTGAATTGGCCTCCAGCACTGGGAGCCAATAAATTTCCCTTAACTCCCCAGTTGGGGGCACTTTGTTACAGGAAACGAATACACCCCCCTTTCCTTCCAGGCCTCCGGCAATAAAGACCTGCAGAGACTCCCCGGCCCCACCAGGACGTGCCGCGAGGCTCCTGGAGGCGGGCGGGTTCAAAGGCACCATGTGCTTTGGCGCTGAAGGAGCCAGGCGGGCAGCGCCCATGGCCCGTGGGCACCCTCCAGGCGAGAGCAGCGGGCAGCAGCGAGGTGGCGACCCCAGGCAAGCTCCTGCCTTGCCCCGGACCATGCCCCGTTCCCTCCTATGGCTGCCCCTGTCTCTGTGCCTTCAGCTTGACCCCCAGGCCCATGGCCATCCCTGACTCCGCTGGGGGCTGGGCAGCTGCTCCATGTTGCCCGGAAACTTGCCATTGGCTCGCTGGAGCTCACCAGTGCAGGGAGCTCACGCCTCCGCGTGCCGGTCCGTCGGAAGGTGGGATGCTGATGGGTGACACCCTCCACCTGCCCTTCAGAAGGGCCGTCCCAGTGGACAGGGTGTGGTCAGGGGCCACGGCTGCGCCTGCGACTGCGCACTCACGCATCCGCCTCTCCTCTTCCGTGTCGCGCTCTCCGTCCTCCCTCCTCCTCTCTCTGGGATCTGCTCCCAAATGACACCCTACCCCTGTCTTAGACTCTGTTTGGGGGGCAGGTCCCCAGGCTAAGACATGCTCAGTCCGAAGGCTCCCTCGTGGTGCCGCTGTGGTGGCCTGGAGCTCTGCACCCCAGAACAGCATTCCTGGGTGCGAGCCGTGGTGAGGAGGGGCTTGTGAGGAAGTTGCTGCAGTTAGCCTGTGGCCCGGCTGACTCGCGAGGGGTCCTGATCCTATCTCTGAAGGCCCTCTAGGGACGGCCACAGAGAGAGAGAGAGGTGCCAGCAGAGCAGCCAGGAGCCCGGAAGAGAAAGGAGAAGCCGCGACGGGCTGCCGTGTGCCCTGCCGTGTGACAGAGGAGAGGGCCACCGGCAGTCAGCCCCCGGAGGGCCATCTTTAGGGGAAAAGCATGGTGTTGACGATGGCTGGATTTTGGACTTCTAGCTCAAGACTGTGAGCCAGTATGTTCCTGTTGTTAAAGACAACCCATGGCGTGGCATTTGCCTGGGCAACGAGGAAACCAAAACAGCCAATCCCTTGTGATCTTACCTGCACCTCTGTTATCACCTGGTACCATTAACTGGGTTTCTGCTTTGAGAGCAGCTCAGGGTGGGAAAGCCTGCAGGAGAGCTTGCAGGAGGGTGAGACTCATCAAGTGCATTTCCTGAGTAACGGATGGCTTGGCCTGACCGGATCAGAACCAGCAACTTGACTGACACTTCTGTTCTCTGTAATTAGTTTATTAAATTTGGGGATGACTAGACATTGGTTGGGTGTAGACGTGTCTTGGAGGAGAGAAAGGGACAAGTGTTGGACACAGATCTCAGGGTGTCTGAGAGGTGGGTACCCGGTTTCAAGTGACGTCCGCTCCACATAGCTTCCTCCCAAAGGAGCTTAGCTGCTCCCTGAGCAAAGCTCTATAAACCGTGAGAGACAGCAGTCACGTGTCCTGCTAGGAGGCCGCGAAGGTTTTGTTCTTAAAAAATACACGGCTGGCATTCGTGTACAAAGTCTGCTTTTCAAGTAGACTTCTCACAACAAGCTTGTGAAAGAGGTGGGGTGCCGGCACTTCTCACTCCCCGCTCGTACCAGGAAAGCTGAGACTCGGGGAGCTTAGATGAGCTCGTTCACACACTGTGGTCAGGGCTAGGCCACAGCCCCCCGAGCCCAGCGCCCCTGCTCCCATCACCAAATCCAGTCCAAGGAGCCCTTAGCCGTCCTCAGCCAGAAAGCCCGTAAGAAGCAGAGGAGTTATCGATAGGCATAGATAGAAAACAAGCAAAAGTCGGGTGTATCGGAAAAAGCATTTGCAGGAAAAACAAGATTAGTCATTAGAGGGAGAGAGAACAGAAGAGAGAACAGAGCACATTAATACAGAACAGAAAGTAATTCCCCTTGACAGGCCCCAACTGCCAGCCTCCGCTGCAGTATCTTCCGTTTTGGTACAATCTGTAAAGTTTCCCTTTCCCCCCTTCCCAGTTCCCTTTCTTCCCTGCCTCTGTGTCTTGTGCTCGTGCACAGAAGGAGCATTTCTCTTTCTCTGTCCATGTGGTTTCCGGGAGCATTTCTGCTATTTTTTTCCACATGCATTTGTCTTCCTCTCTGTTTAAGAAGAGACCTTATGTCCAACTCCAGGAGGCCAGCATTATAAAGGTTGGTGAAAGTTTTTAAAGAAGAAAAGTGGCAAAAATAAAGAAAGTCTCACAGGCCTCAAACCTGAGGTTTTAATTTGAAGCCCGAAGCCACTCATCTGCCTGGGCCTATACAGAAGGGCAGCATACAGGAGGTCCTGAGCGTTCTGGGGCTTCCTTTAGGCCTTTCAGGCTTGGGAGAGTGTCAGGGGAAAGTCTCTGAGAGGTGCCAGAGGGGGCTCCAGCCAGGCTTCCGGCAGGCAAGGAGAGGGCATCAGCAGGTGGGAAGCCTGGGGATGCCGCAGTGGACTCATTTCTGGGTCTCATTTCCTTACTAGGTCCTTCCGATACCCCAGATATTCACCAGTAACTCATCCCTCTTAAATAAAATTTTGCTTTTTTTTACATAAAAAGAAAACGCACTGGTTCACCTTTCCCCAAAGGCTCACGGAATGCAAATGAACCCTTTCACGCAAACCCAAACCCAGATGCAGAAGGTCATTTCACATGGACCAGATAAAAATATGATTAAACAATATTTTCCCAAGCAACTTCCTCTCATTTAATATCTTCCACCACAGAGCTCACTTGGATCCTAAAAGAAGATGTGCTAAAAAATCAGACTCACAGTCAACTGTTCTTGGCTCCATGGAGCCCACCGAAGAGAAATTAAGCAGCTCCTTAAGCCCCTCAGGGAGCACGTGTCTCATTGCCTGACGCAGCTCTAGTAATCACGCCACCTTAACCTAATAGAAGAGGGTAAACACATTATTTTGCATAAAATTATGTTTCTTAATGAATTAATAATAGGGTTACAATTCTCAACTCAACAAGCAGGAGAATACAAAGTATAAAATAAGGGCAAGCAATTGCATTATAATTAGTTGGTCTTTGCAGCATTGTATTTAGGAATGCATTATCTCTGATTGCAGAGAAGGAAGAACAAATCACAGGCAGGGTCGGCCCTTGGCTGCTGGGAGAGAAGAGGAGACTAAGACGCAGTTAACTTCCCTAGAATCACAATGACTCATTTCTGCCAGCTGACCCCATCTGTTTGGAGAGTCAGATTCTTCTCGATTTCTAAAAAATTTTACTCTTCTAGTCTAGCAACACATCTTGCCTTTCTTATGCCTGTCCTTTGATTTTTAATAGACTTTATTATTCAGAGAAGTTTGAGGTTTATATAAATATTGTGCAGAAAGTACAGAGGTCCCATACCCTGCTTTCCCCCAATACAATTCCCCCTATTCTCAATATCTTGGATAAATAAATTGGAGAACCAATAGTAATGCCCCATTCTTAACTAGAGTCCATCATTTATGCCGGGAAGCCGCTCTTCGCATTGGAGACAGCTAATGGGTAATGTCCTCTCTCCACCATTTCAGTATCATCCAGAACAGTTTCACTGCTCTGAAAATGCCTAGTGCTCCACCTAATCATCCCTCTTCCCCTCCCCCTTAACTCCTGCAATCGCTGATCTTTCTACTGTCTCTACAGTGCTGCCTTTTGCAAAACGTCATATAGTAGGAATTATGGAGTCATGCCTTTTCTCTTTGACGTTTTCCCTCAAAACTGTCCTTGAACTGGAGTGGATGCCATTTTTGGAGGGCAAAATGATTTGTCTTGCTTGGAGCTCCTAGTCCCAGGCCCCCCTGGCCCCTGCTGGCTGCTGCCCCTCGCAGCACCCTAGCCCACTGGCCAGCCTTCCCTCCTTTGGGTCCCTTTTGTTTCTCAAAGTTTTGTTTTCTCCTCTCCAGAGTCGAGCTCTGACACCACCTCTGGCTGCCTCGTTTAGTCTTTTGTCTCACTTAGCGTGCCTTCCTTTTTCCACGAAGAATAACACAAATGTTTACATTGAGTGCAAAGCCGCCTGCCTTTTGAATCCAAGAAAAGTCCTGGCTCGGCCCCCATGGGGTTGGAGGTGACGGCTGGTGGCTCAGATCACTGGGGAGCTTGAAGAGGGGCTTCCAGGAAGCTGGGCCTTGTGCTGCCACAGGAGGCCCGTTATCTACGACCTGTTGAAGGGCCGTTGCTGAGCTCCTCCGAGAGGCCCTGGGAGAGTGTCAGGGCGTCCGAGGACTTGCTGGTCAGGTCTGGGTCCCCAGAGGAGGAGCTGGTGTCCTGATTTGAGCTAAGGGTGAACCAAACATCCAAGATACCTTTGAAAGCGTTGTGCTGATCCTATAAGGCCTCGCGGATGGCAGAAGTCTTGGGTTAGCTTGCGGAAGGGAAATGGGAGGAGGGGAAGGAAGAGGAGAAGAAAGAGGAGGAGGGGAGACAGGGTTGTTTGAAAAGAACGTCTTGCGTGCAGCCATGCCCGAGCTGGCCTTCCAGGGACGGAAGACCCAAGCCGCACAGAATTCAGACAGATGTCTACACAAGGACTGTAATGCCCCACAACGCCACGCAAATATCCTCGTGAAGACCCCTTGGTCTCCCAGGTACCCACAGCTGACTCTCCCGACCCCACTTGTGTGCCCCCTCTTCTGGGGAGCCTGGGGTTGGATTTCAGGTCTGCCATTTTGCTGTGTACCTTGGGCGTGCTACCAGGCTACTTAAACTTTGGAGCCTTGGGGCTTTGTTTGCTTATTTGTTTGGTTGTTTCATCTGTAAAATGGGCATGCGCCACCTGCCTCTAAGGATTGTGATAAACATTAAGTAAAAAGATGCAGATAAAGTGCTTAGTGTGCTACCTGGCTCGGGGAACGGTTGCTAGTATAAAACTCTGTAAGGAAGAGAATTCCTCTGTTAGCCAAGCATCGGCTCAGGCTACGGCCGAGGCAGACGGCTTCTGAGAGGTTAAAGACATCCAGCCATAAGGACTTTAAACATAGTGGGGTGAAAAATAGAAGCCTCTTAAACAGCCGCCTTCCTGAGAACAAGCTCAGTTCCGTTGATTTGGATACGGTGATCGTTTAGGTCTTTATCTGCTATTAACCTAAGCAGAAGAATTCAAATAACGTTGCTGTCAGGAGCGTATTTCTTTCCAAACCCGGAGCATAATAAAAAGCAATGACTGATCTGGATGTCAAAAGAGTAATCGAAAATTCTACTTGCAGCAAATACAAATAGAACTTGCTGTTAAAAGGACAATATATTCCAGAAAAGGAGAGAAATCACCAGATGACCAGTTCCATAACTTTCCAATGACTCTCAATATGGTGAGCTTTGGGGCCTGAATTGAAAAGGAAATTCAACTCTAATGTTTTCCACCAAGAGATTTTTCAGAAAAGGATGCTCTCTCAAGGAGCTAAAAGCAATTTAATCGCTTGAAAGAAAGACATTTTGGTTTTCAAAGCTTAGGTTATATATTACTTTACACTGGTTTGAACTCGTTGCAAGTAATAAATATCCAGCTCAACTTGGCTTAAGCAGACCGGGTGGGGGGAGAGGTATGATGTAACTTCTTGGGAGCTGCATGAGTGGGCAGCCTTCAGGTCATGCTGGATCAAGCACTCCACCCACAGGCACGATTTTATCCCTTATCTTCCTTGGTTCTGCTTGCCTCTGCTTGACCTGATTCCCTGGAAGCTCTTTGCACGTAGACAAGAAAATAAAGACACTATCAATAGCTAAGGCTTGGCCAGTGCCGCCCAGACCAAGCTCGTTTCACTTTATAGACCAGTTTGCTTGTTTCCTCTCCAGCAGATGCCTATGAGGCAGGAGCAGCGATCAGCTCTGTTTCACAGGTGAGGGAACCAAAGTACTGCGACTCCTTGTACCCCCGCTTGTGGAGTGGGGGGACTGCTACTGAAGGCCAGCCTATCTGCCCCCAGCGCCCTTGATCTCAACCCCCGGGAGTCGCTGGTGGAAGTTGATTCTCTCCAGTCTCGATCTTGTGGGAGCCCCTGATTGACCCTGCTTTTGTGACATGGCCACCCTTGACCCAGTTGCTGTGACCAAGGGGATAGAATATTCTCACTGGCCAGCTGGTGATGGGGCTCAGTGATTGATGACCCTGCAGCATAGCAGAGGGCAGGGGAGTGTGATTTAGACTACGGGGGCGGAGAGGAGGACTATGTGCTGGGGAGAGCCAATGTTTTGGGGGTGTACAGAAGTGGGGGTGGTGGTACTAATCTCTGTTATGGCACTCTTTCCCTGAAAAGAAACATGTCCTCTAGGCTGTTTGCAGTTTAGGGAATTGTTGACTAAAGAGGCAAGGAGCCCTTGAATGCATTTTGGTCTGCTCTTTGAAGAGTGCTCACTGGAGTTCAAGGCTTTGGAAACTCAGCTCATGACTCCTGTGCCAATTTGGAAGCCAGAGAGGCTTGAATATGCCTGTAAGAGCCTCTGAGAGCCTTCTGTGGCAGCCCCAATCCAATCACATCGTTCAAAAAGATAAACATGGAAATCAGTCTCCAGACGTGAGCCCACCCAAGATTTTGCAGGACACAGTCTGGTCTGGGAATTAACGAACCACATGCCAACCAGTGGAAATTCTTTCCAAAAGCAGCATCTGGTACAAGGTAAAAGATGCCCTTTTTCCTGATTACAGAATGTACTGTAGTAAAATCTTCACGTTTAATATGCATAGTCTGCTCCCCATCTCTCTTCTAATAAATTGGTGTAACATCTTGCACAGCTAAATCATTAAGGGGGAACTAAACTCTAGAGGCCAGTTATAAATGCGCAAAATAAGATAGAACCAGGTACATAAATAGAAGCCCATTTCCTCATCTGTACTAACGGGCTTCAAGCAGAAAGCACTGAGGATAAGCACGAGGCACATTAGAATTTCCAGTTAGGTTGCAAAGCCCTTGCTACACACAAAATGGTCAGTATATGGTGCAGGATTCGCAGGAGCAGTTCTCAGGAAAGACACCGCACGTGTTTTTACTTTAACCGATGGGCTCCTCATTTTGGGGCGATGCGTCACAATGTGTTTGGGGGCGCTATTTCCGTGCTTCACGCACACACGTGTAATCTCACGTTGGGCCGTCATTGCCCAGTTCTGAAGGGTCTCTTTCTTGATTGTAGATTACTCATTTCTTTCAACCATTCATGATGAGTTGCTCCCAATATATCTTTAAATAGCATTCCTTTTCTGATTGTAAAAGTGGTGCATACTTATTGTAAAAAATCTGGAAACACAGACACACGCAAAACAAAAAGAAAGAATTACCTATAACCAACCATGTGGAGCTAAATCCAGCTGATATTTTTATTTCTTTCCTTCCACTCTCTACATATCTATTAGAGTATTTGGATGATATTGCATGTGTAATTACGCATACTGATGATTGTTTTTCTTCCTTAACATTTTACTGTGACTACATTGCACTTTTATTAAATGTTCTTCAAAAGTTTAATGGTTGCATAATATTCCATTGTATGGATTGCCATAATTTATGAAGCCATTCACTAAATTTCACTCATAAATAATACTGCCATAAACATCTTCCTGCATAAATCTTTATGCATTCAACAAATACTCACCAGGCATTTACTCTGAACTGGATTCTGTGATACCCACTGGAGAAATAGCAGACAAAATGACAGATATGATTTCTCTGTTCAATATTTTTTCATTATTTCCTTAGGATAGATACCTATATGGGGAATAACTTTTAAAAAGCGTTTAATATGTATTACCAAATTGCTTTTCACAAAGGTTGTACCAATGTATAATCCACCAATGCCAGAATAGCCATAGCTAACTTTCATAGCATGCTTATTTCATGCAGAAGATGGTCTTAAGAGATTTACATATGGCACCTAAGGTAGGCATTGCTATTATTTTCATTTTATAGAGAAGGAAACCAAGAGCCAGAGAGATAAGATTCCTCATTTGCAAGAAGTAGAGACAAGCCTCCCACCCAGGAGTCTGACTCCAGCCTTTGACTGCTACACCATAAATTGTTTTTTTCAATCTTGGCCAATTGAAAAGGAGCATGGCATCTTACTATTGTTTTGTTGTCTATTCTTTTGATCATTAATAGAAATACCAATTTATTCTAAGTTTAGCAACTCTTTGTAGTCTTTCCAGTTTTATTTACCCTCACCAACTGACACAATTCTCGATGTCCCACCATCTAGCACACTCAGGAAACAGACATTAATTTTTATATTGGGCTGAATAATGGCATGGGGTTTGCAATGTGTCAGGGACTCTAAACAAAGCCAATCCAATTATTAAGACATTTGTATGCAAAAAAAAAAAAAAAAAATACATTTTATAAATATAAGATTCTCCAAGGTCACAGCTGAGAGTTTTTCCCTGTAGAGTCAATTTCCTTTGTGAATTCAGATCTCAAAATTTAGCTTTGATGTTTCCCCATCGAAGGCTTAGTGACAGGACTGAGTGAAGGGTTAAGTGTGGAGAAATTTCACCTACTCCACAATCTCCGTGTCCTCAAAATCCTTCCTCAGCTCCCTCCATCCCCAATCCATCTGTGCTCTTCGCTCTCCTGCTTGTATGATGTGTTTTCCAGAAGGTTAATCAGCAGTCATCTCCTCTACTCTTCTTTATCCTCAACTTCTCTAGTGACTCCTGTCACTTTTCCTATAAAAAGTTCAAGTGTTCCCCATTCTGAAAACCTTCTTTTACCATCACTTTCTACTTCAGCTAACGATTTTTCTCCTCCCTGTTTATCCAAACTTTTCAAGAATAAACCACGTTCACTATTTCCACTTCCTGACCTCCCATTAACTCCTCTGATCACTTCCACTTCTCAGTACTCAGACACTCTTGGTAAGATTGCAAGAGCTCCAGGATGCCAGTGTGGTGGACCTTTCTCATATTTCTCAGCGGATCTTTCTGTGGCGTTTGACACCATTAGTCTCTCCTTTGCTCTTGAAACTCTCTTCTTCATTATTATGGCCCCTTTCCTTCTCTGTCTAATTCATTGTCTCATAGTTTTCCTTTCACCCCTCAAATATTGGTGCACCCCTGAGATCCTTGGTTAACTTCTCTTTCAACACTTCATCTTCTCCCTGGGTGATTTATTGTAGCCAGCTCTTTTTGTAATGTAATCCACTTTGACTGTACTGAGCTGAAAAATGGCCCCCTTCCTCAAAGTACCCTTAATTCCTTGAAACTGTGCATATGACCTTTTGTGGCAAAAAAAGGGTTTTTACAGATGGGGTTAAGGATCTTGAGATGGAATTATCCTGAAATATTTGGATGGGCCCTAAATGCCATCACAAGGACCCTTATAAGAAGGAGAATGTAGTGTTTAGAACTGTATGTGCCCCAGAAAACACGGTCTTGCACCTAATCCATTCCTGTGGGTGGGGGCCGATTGTGAGCAGGACCTTTCAGGGAGCTCAGTCGAGTTAAGGTGAGGCCCACCTCAATCGAAGGTGCCAATCTTATTAATGGAGTCCCTTATAAGCACAACGAAATTCAAATGCAGAGAGAGAGAAAACCACAGGGAGCAGCCAGAAGTTGAGCATCAACAGAACCTGGAGGGGAGGAAGAGACCAGGAGATGCCACCACGTGCACTGCCATGCGGCAAGCTAGGGACCAAGGATCACTGGCAGCCAGCCCCAGAGCACCACATTCTTGGACGAGAAGCATCACCTCGATATGCCTTGATTTGGACGTTCTTTTATCCTCAAACCATGAGCCAATAAATTCCCATTGTTTAAGCTCACCCATTGCATGGTTTGCTTGAGCAGCCAAGGAAACTAAAACAGATTTGGATACCAGGAGAGTGGGGTGCTGCTATTGAAAATATAAAAAATGCAGAAATGACTTTGGAATTGGGTAACGGGTAGAGGAGGGAAGAATTGTGGGGGCTCAAAAAATGATTGAAAGCTGTAGAGAAAGTTTGCCCTGTCTTAGAGAATCTGTAATTCTTCATGCTCAGGGTGTTGGTAGAAATATGGACACTAAAGTTAGTTCCAGCGATGCCTTAGAACAGGGGTTCTTAACCTTTTTAGTTCCACAGACCCCTCACTAAGTCCACACTATACTGTGTGTTATTTAAAAAATATCTCACACCTGCACCAACACGACCCCACAAGAAGGATGTTTTTTTGAATTTCAGTTCACGCTCACAGACCCCTTGTTAAGAACCCCTTCCTTAGAAGGAAATGATGAATGTGTTATTGGAAACTGGAGAAAAGGCATTCCTTGTTTTAAAGTGGCAGAAAATGGTAAAACTGAGTTCTGATGTTAGATCCAAGGCAAAACATGAAAGCAATCAACTTGGATATTTAGCTGAGGTGATTTCCAAGGCATGTGTGGAAAGTGCAGCCTGGTTTCTCCTTTCAGCTAATAGTGAGATAAGGGAGGAAAGGACTAAGCTGAGAACGGAACTCCTGGCCACAAACAAATCAGAAACTGGTGGTTTGGAAAACTCGGAGCTTTTGCACAGCAGGGCTACATGAGAGAATTTAAGTGGACATGGGTCCAGTCGGCCGCTTCAGTGCAGGTCAGGGCTGGAGATGCAGTTATGAGGTAAGGGTCAGTGGAAAGTCCTTCTGTTGGGTGCATTGGACTCCTGTGAACTACACACAGAGCCAACAACTTTTGTGCAGTATTTATATAAGTGGAAACACTGCCAGCCTGGACTAAAAGGAACAGAGAAAGGACAAACTAAGGAAGAATGGCCTCAAGGGCAGAACCAGAGTAAACAAAGCTGGCTGAAGAGATCTCCTCAGGCTAGGAGAGTGGGCCCACCCATATGGGTGGAAAGGGTGGTCTGCCTCTGCTCTTGGAGAGGGTAGGGCTTGTGCCCAGTGTTTCTGGAGAGCCTGGCTGCCATCCTGATGCTTGGAGAGCATGGAGCTCTCACTCCAGTGTTCAGGAAGAGCTGGCCCCTGCGCAGGCACTTGGAAAGGGTGGGGCCACCACTTCCTCAGGGCTGGAGGATAAACCATTGATCTAGAGATGACTTTCAGACATTGAAATCTAATAGAGTATGTCCTGCTGGTTTTTGGAATTGTTTGGGACCTGTAACCCCTGTTTTCTTTCCAACCTCTCTTATTTGAAGGGGAATGTTTATCCTATGCCTGTCCTTTCCTTGTATATTGGAAGCAGATAACTTGTTCTCTAGGTTTCACAGGTCCACAGACAGGGGAATTGTGCCCCTGGACAGACTGCACACATAACCAATTTTGATGAGACTTTATACCAAACCTTGTTTCTGAAATGACTTAAGGTTTTTGTGACACTGTGATAGAATGATTGTATTTTGCATATACAAAGAACGTGTTCTTTTAGCATACAGGGGTTGGAGTGTGATGGTTTGAAGCTGTATGTATTCCAGAAAAACATATTCTTAAACCGAATCCATTCCTGTGGGTGTGAACCCATTGTAACTAGGAAATTTCATTGAGGTCAGTTGAGTTAAGGATCAATTGGGATGGGTCTTAGTCCTATTACTGCAGTCCCTTATAAGAACAATGAAATTTGGAAAGAAATAGAGAAAGTCACAGGTAGCAGCCAGAAGGTGAACATCAACAGAACTGGAAGAGAAGGAAGAGACCAGGAGATGCTACCATGTGCCTTTCTATATGACAAGCTAAGGACCAAGGATGCCACAGTTTTCAGGGAGAAAGCATCCCCTTGATAATGCCTTGATTTGTGCTTTTTCGTCTTCTCAAAACTGTGAGTCCCTGCTTTCAATTCTCCTGAGTACATACTACTCAGCAGTGGGATTGTTGTGTCATATGGCAATTCCATACTTAGCTGCCTGAGGAACCAACAAACTGTCCTCCACAATGACTGCACCATTCTACATTCTCACCAGCAGTGGATGAGGGTTCCCTTTCCTCAACATCTTCTCCAATACTTGCAGTAGATATATGCACACCAATGTTCATAGTGGCATTATTCACTATTGCCAAAAGTTGAAAGCAACCCAAATGTCCATCAACAGATGAATGAATAAGCCAAATATGGTATATACACACAATGGAATATTACTCAACTGTAAGAAGGAATGAAGTGTTGACATACATCCTCATGAATCTTGAAGACCTTAAGTTGAGTGAAGTAAGCCAGTCACTAAAGGACAAATATTGCATGACCTCACTGATATGACCTAAGCCTACTGAACAGACTCACAGGGGCAGAGTTTGGGAGATAGGTTATCAGGAGACAGAAAGGGAGTAGAGAAGGGTGAGTCAATGCTCAATATGGGCAAAGCCTATGATAAGGTGGAAGGGGGTGGTTTGGCAGTGGAGGGGGTTGATGGTGCTGGCGTGTGAGGGTGAGCAGGGCAGGGGAGTTGGGATAGACTATCCATGGAACTGAGGGGAGGACTGGAGGAAGGAACAGGTAAACTCTGGGGATTTGTAGGTCTATGGTTGAAACTACAATGGTGGGAATGCTTTTTTTGGGCAAAGATGACAGGGGAGGGTCCCTGGTGCAGGGCGTTGGTGGTGGGGAGATATGTGGGAAAGGGTGTACCTGGGGCATGTTTCTATAGAATATGTATTCATCTTAGTATAGGGTGTTATCTCAGTGAGTGGCAACCACATAATAAACAAGAAAATATTAAACTCCCAC
Source organism: Tolypeutes matacus (assembly GCA_026826555.1). Classification (NCBI taxonomy): domain Eukaryota; kingdom Metazoa; phylum Chordata; class Mammalia; order Cingulata; family Chlamyphoridae; genus Tolypeutes; species Tolypeutes matacus. Next base: position 1,335,079 of record JAKSZT010053883.1, on the reverse strand, counting down.
CCTGGAGAGCCTTGCTACATTCTCAAATAGAGGGGCAAGAACACGTCTAGTGCATAGACAGCGTCTAATAAAAAAAAAAGAGTTCAGTATGTCAAGCCCTCAGTATTAATACATGTAACTGTGAACCTTATTCTTCAAAAGCTGAAACTTAGTGGTTTCCATAGGTTCTGAGGTGGGGAGAGAGGAATGGGTGGAACATGGGGTATCTTTGGAGCAGTGGAACTGTTCTGCATGATCTTGCAATGACAGATGCAGGCCATTATACATTTTGTCAGAACTTATAAAAGTATACAGTGTGAAAGGTAAACCACAATGTAAACCAATGACCATAGTTAGTAGCAATACTTTGATATTTGTTCATTAACTGTAGCAAATGTACCATACTCATATAGGATGTCATTGGTAGGGAAGGATGTGGGGGGAGGAGAAGTGGGGTATATGGGAATTCCCTATATTTTCTATGTGACTTTTCTGTAAACTAAAGCTTCCCAGAAAATAAAGTGGAAAAAAAAAAAGGCACTGGGGGAACATACAGAAGAAATTGTCAATATAAATAAAAGATACCAGATCTTATGATGATGAAAGGCACAGAACAAAACATTTTTTTTTTTAATTTTTAAAGTTTTATTATTATTATTATTGACTTTGTTTTGGGGGGAGGTTTTGGATTGCAGAAGGGTTGCAGCTGTGTCAGGGGAGGATCACTGGTCCAGGGTATCAGTGGTGGGGGGATGTGTAGGGAAGGGTGTACCTGGGCCATGCCTCTATGGAATAAGAATGTGTTCATGTGGTCATGGGGTGTTGTCTCAGTGGGTGGAGACCCATAGAACAAGTGAAAAAATATTGAATTCCCATCCTGGGGATTCCTGATACATTCTCTGATAAAGTGGCAAGAATCTCTAGAGTATATGGGCAGTGCCTAGCAAAGGAATACAGACCAATACACCAGACTCTTGATACTGATGCTTGTACTTGAGAACTTTGTTCTTGTGAAATTGGAATTTAGCCTAGTAATATATACTGACTAGGAGTTACCTTCTGAAAGTCTCCTTGTTGCTCAAATATGGCCTCTCTCTAAGCCAAACTCAGTATATAAATTCTACTTTCCCCCTGACATGGGACATGACTCCTAGGGATGAGCCTCCCTGACACCGAGGGATTAATGCCAAGCACCAACTAATGATGCATTTGGAAAAAGACCTAGAGCCAAGGGGGGAACTATTAAATACTAATGAGTTTTTATGGCTAAGAGATTTCAAAGTGAGTCAGGAGGTCATTACAAAGGTTACACTTATGCATGTCTCAGGAGTATCTCACTGCCACAGTAAACAGTGCCTCAAATAGCAGGGCTCCTGAGGGTTCTAGAGACATCTAGACACTATAGGCAGGGCAGACAACTCCAGGAAATTGGCACCCCATCAGTGGGCCTTACCTTGGCGTATATGATAAACCATCTCCCCAGTGTATCAGAGTTGGACTCATCGTATAATTTTCCTACACATGTTTTTTTTTTTTGCTACATTTGAACTTATAATTAGCACTATATCCATTAAATATATGTCCCAGTGTAGCAGTTTGGCAGTTCGTTATAATTATGAATTCCAAAGATAGATATTGGATTATGCTTGTAAACTGGTCTGCTAATCTGGGAATGATTAAGTTATGACTAGGGCATTGACTGGGCCATGTCAGTAGGGCATTGAGCCCCACCCCTTGGTGTATGGGGAATCAAATATAAAAGGCATGGCAAAGGACAGATTTGAAGCAGTTTTTTGAGTTGAAGTTCTGATGCTGGAGTCTTGAGCTGGAGCCCCAGGAAGTAAGAGTGAGGAAGGAGATAAGGCTCAGGGTAAAGAGAGGAGCCGTTCGCCTGAGAGTCTAACAGCTGGCCTTGTGGAGAGAAGCAAAGCCTAGAGTGCCTCATAGTCTACAGCTGATCTTTTGGAGGAAACAGAGTCACTGAGCCCGGAGAGAAATGGAGCCCCAAGAAGAGAGGAACCCAAGAAGCCTGAACCCTGGCAAATGTCGGCAGCTGTCTTGCTCCAACACATGGGGCAATGGACTTTGGTGAGGGAAGAAACTTACACTTTATGGCCTGGTAACTGTGGACTTTTACCCCAAATAAATACTCTTTATAAAAACCAACAAATCTCTAGTATTTTGCATCAGCACCCCTTTGGGTGACTAATATACCCAGAGACTTAAATTTTCCAGCTGTTCATATGCTGGGTGAGTGCTGAACCTCAGCAGAGTTGCAGCCAGCACCTACTCTCCAGTTCATCTGACTCACCCAGGACAATTAACAAAAGGATGATCATGGACAATGCCCATCTCAAAAAGACAGAGTATGTACAACTGAAAGCAAGACAGTTCCATCCATATGCCCCACGAGATCTAAGCCCCCTCTCAATTGGAAGCAGCATGGGCATCATCATCCCTAAATCCTCAAGATAGAAGAATGAACAAACATAAGGGAGGAATGCAACTATGGACCACTGTAGACTTATTATTATTCTAGTAATGGAAAAACTTGTAACATTGATACAAAGGCTGTGGTCACCAGAGGTTCTGCGGGGAGGGAAAGAGAATAATCAGGGTAACATGGGGCATTTTGGGGACATTGGAATTGTCCAGCATGATATTGCAATGATGGAAACAGGACTTTATACCTTTTGTTAAAACATATAAAATTGTGCAATGAAAAATGTAAAACATAATTTAACTGTAGACCATGCTTAGTAATAATGCTTCAATATGTGTTCATCAGTTGTAACAAATGTACCACACTAATGAAAGATGGTGTTAATGGGGGAAAGTGTAGGAGGGAGAGGAGGTGGGATATATGGAAATCTCTATTTTTGATGTAACATTTATGTAATCTAAAGTTTCTTTAAAAATAAAGAAGAAAAATCTGTGCATTAATAAACTTCCATTGTTTAAGCTGACCCATTGCACGATATATGCTTGAGCAGATAAGGAAACTAAAAAGAGGAAGAGGGAGATTTGGCACAGACACACAGAGGAGAAGGCTATATGAAGATAGAGCAGAAAGAGATTTGAAGACCTTGTCCCTGAAGCCTGAGGTGAGACAGCCACAAGAAAGGAATGCCAGTAGCTACAAAAAGCTGTAGAAGGCAAGGAACAGATTCTTTCCTAGAGCCTCTGGAAGGAGCATGGCCCTGCTGACACCTGATTTCAGCCTGGTCCAACTTGTTTTGGAATTCTGGTGTCCAGAATCATGAGAGAATAAATTTCTATTGTTTTGAGCCACCAAGTTGGTGGTAATTTTAAAAGAGCAGCCATAGGAAACTAATATATTGACAATCCTTTTTTAAAATTAGGGTATTTTAACTATTTACATTTTCTACAATTATTTTATATGATTCGGGTTTAAATGATCATCTTCTATCGTTTTCTATTTGTACCAACTATTTGTTCCTTTCTTTCTACATTAATTGCCATCTTATGGATTACTAAAATATTTCTGATGATTCTTTTTTATCTACTTTTTGGCTTTTTCATTTTAGCTTCTTGTTTTTTTATTTTGTTTTTGTTGATTTCGAGGTTACTTTGAGTTTGATAGTATACACTTTAACTTTTCATATTCTGCCTTCAAGTAATATAATGTCACTTCATGTACAGTACAAAAAGTTTACTCACCTCCTGGCCTTATGCTACCCTTGTCAAGCATTTTATTTTTACATTAAACTCCACAATATATTGCTATCAACTTTGTTTAACAGTTGTTTATCTTTTACATAGAAAAAATATCTTACATATTTACCTGTGTAGTTACCAATTCCAACACTATTCATTCTTTATGTAGCTCTAGATTTGAACTTATAATTAGCACTATATCTGGTATCATTTTCTTTCTGCCTTAAACATTTCTTGTAGTACAGGTCTGCTAGTGATGGTTTCATTCAATTTTTTGTATGTCTGAGAAAGGTCTATATTTTGCTTTCATTTTCAAAAGTTACTTTTGCTGGGTATAGAATCCTAGGTTGATCGCCTTTTTCTTTTAGTACTTTATAGATGTTGCTCCATGGTCACCTTGCTTTCTGTATATCCAATGAGAGATATAAAATATTATATTTTTTTCTCTGTATAAAACATGTCCTTTTTCTCTGGATGCTTTTAAGAATTTCTCTTTATCATTGATTTTGAGCAATTTGGTTATGAGGTACCTTGGTATAATTTTCTTCTGTTTCTTGTGCTTGGGGTCCTTTGGAATTAATGAATCAATGGGTTTATAATTTTCATCAAGTTTGAAAAATTTCAGCCATTATTTCTTCAAATAATTGTTATGTTCCCCTCCCTCTGGAATACAGAGTCATTAACTTTTTAATTTTTCTTGTCTGCCAATTTGAACACATGTCAGTTCTGGGGTGATTTTGATTGATATTCTCCTCATTACGGATTGCATTTTCTTGTTGATTTTCTTGTTTGCTTGATTGGATGCCAGACATTGTGAATGTTCCTTGTTGATTGCCAGATGTTTAGGGATTCCAATAAATCTTCTTGAGTTTTTCCCTGGGATCCAGTTAAGTTACTTGGAAACAGTTTGATCATTTAGGACCTGGATTTTAAGATTTTTTTGGTGGGGCCAGAAAAGTGCTCAGACTGGGACAATTATTCCTCAATGTGGAGGCAAAGTCTTCCTGAACATTCTACACAGGGCCCTGTGGATCCTGAGCTTTTCCAGACTTGCCGGTGATAACGACACCATTCCTGGCCCCTTGTGAATGCTGGGCAAGGCCAGCTCTATGCCTTTTGGTTTGCTTTATTCCCAGCCTCAGATAGTTTCTTCCCACGCATGCACCGATTAGTGCTCGCAGGAGAGGACGCTTTGTAGAGCTCCAGAGCCCTCTGTCTCTGTGAATCTCTTTTCCTTCTACTACTCTGCCTGCAAACCCTACCTGCCTTGGTGTCCCTGGATTCTAACTGTCTCCTTAGCTCAGGGAGTCTGCTGGACCCTGCTCAGGCTCCCCTCCCCTGGGCCACCTGGAGAGCTGGGGCATCCACAGGGCTCACTTTGTCACTCTAAAATCAGTACCCTTCGTTGGCTGATGGCTAGTGTCTTGAAAACCAGTATATTTATGCATTTTTCCCATTGTTTGATTGTTTCCGTGGGGAGCTAAATCCTCTCTCTTATTTTATCTGCTGGAAGTGGAAGCTTCCCCATATTGGCTTTTGGCACTTTCTTTGCACCTTCCTTCCCAAGTTTAGGGTGTGAGGGCCTTGAAGACAGATGCTTTGCCTTACTCTCACATGTGGTCTGCAATGACTATGGGCACTGGAAGTCAGGCTTCCTGGGGTCCTTATTTTGATTCTACCACTGGCCATATATGACCTTGGGCAAGTTGTATAATTGCTCTGTGCCTCCGTTTTCCTTATCGATAAAAAGGAGTAATCACAGTACAACCACTTGGGGTTGTCTTTAGGATTAAATGATGCAAGCAACATGCTTAGAGCATCTAGAACACAATTAGATCTCAATAAGTGCTATTATTACTATAATAATGATACTTATTTTTACCTTAATCATATATTCTGTTTCTAACATAGTGAGTTGCATAGATTGGCACTTAGAAAATATCTGAGTGAACAAATGCATTTTGACCCCTGCACTGGATTCTGATTGTTAAGGCTTCATCCACAAACGAAAACCTTCAGCCCTGGCTCAGCTGTTTCTTCTGCATCATTCCAGAGTGGCTGGAGGAAGGAAGTTTTCACTTTTCACCCCAACAATTGGTAGTATGAAGACATTGTCTAGAAAAGACGCCGTGTTGGGTGCAGAAATTCAGCTCTCACTTGGTTCAAGTGGCAGAAATGCACCTGTGGACAATGCAGAGCATGGTATTTTATAGAAATCCAGCAATGCTTTGAAGGGAATTGCAAGTGGATAACGTAACGGGAAGACAGAAGTACTAGCACTTTCCTGATTAAAATGGCTTAGAATTGGCATCAGACTTCTGTGTAAGTTTTGATCATCTCACATTCATCCCAGTGTGGTGGCACAGCTGGGAAATTTCAACTATTAGGAGGTTTTGTGAAATCAGGGAATGATATATGTTCTGAGGGAGATTTAATTTATCAGGTTGGATTTGCAAACATGTCACAGGGCTTTCAATTCCAGCACATGATCCAGTGTTCTCATTGCTATTGAAGTATTTTAGTCACTTCGTTTTCTTAGCTGGTACGTTTTGACACTGCACCAGAAGAAATAGGCACAAAGCATCTCCTTTTCGGTCTGCATCAGGCATGTAAGTCTTGATCCTTAAGAGCAAGTTTCTACCTTACTGGTTTTCACGAGATGACACTGTTGGTTTCTAACCCTCCAGTTTACCTTCCAGTTGCATTAGGCTTTCTCTTTACTGACATTAGAATCCATAGCCCCATCTTCGAGTGTCCTCAAGACCATTAGCAGAGGAGCTGACGTTACCTAAATTAGCTTGAACATGGAAAATAAATTTACCAGGGCCACATGTTTGGTTTCCCAGGTCAATAGATCATTTGTTCGAAAAGAGGAATAAGTGGCAGCAACCTCAAGCAGGCGTTGGCTTTATGTCTTCATCAGGAGAGACTCAGAGATTTTTCTTTCAGGCCATTTTGGCATGACTTTCATGGGCTTTGAAAGTGTGGCAGGGATGTGAAAAGGCAACCCAGGCCTCTCTTGGCATCTGCACATCCGCAGGAATGTGGCAATGGCACGGCCCACAACAGTGCATAAAACGGGTCATTGAATGAGCAAATGGGCACCGTCTGCATCTTAAGTACAAGTTGTAAGTAATTAGCTTTATACTCAAAAATGTTTTCCATGTCTGGTTGATGGCTTTGCTCGTTCTACCCTGTGTAGGGGAGTGAGGAAAATGAAGGAAACTCAAATCCCAGGCCAAGTCCAGAAAGTGTGCCCAGTCCCTGGTTTGGGGGACAGAAGAGTAGCCTTAAGTCTATTCCTAATGGAGGTAGGGAGTTATTCTTGGTTTTTCTGTTTTGCAGTTCTATCCCTTATTTGGTGCAGAGAATTAAGAGTTTTTGGTATTGTTATTCCAATGCGTGTTAGAAATTTGGCTTTCAAAAAACCTGGATTTCTACAAGTGATCATGTACATGAAGCTGCTTGGTGGTTCATAGAAAAAGGTGAGAAATGTGATCTTTTCTCTTCACTGTGTCTATTGTCACATTTGCATTCTACCTATGCAGAGTGATCGCGGGTTTCCATATACGGCAATGATAGCCAAGGCCCCTTAAAAGGCCAGTGAGTGAATTAAGCTTATTACGTAAATAGCAGTACAAGTGGCATCAGCATAAAGCAAAAGGCATGAAGACGATAACTAGACGACCGTGGGAAGCACTGCCATGAACAGCGAGCTCCTGGCACAGGAAGATTTTTGTCCCTGACGCAGACCCTGTCCCACAGTCTAGAACTGCTTTGAAGACCAACAGGTAGACTTCTTGTTGACCTTGTGATCTGCCGCAAGTTTTCTTAACTTCTCCTTGCCTCTGTTTCCTCAGATTAAACTGAGGGTATTAATAACCGCCACCTATATCAGATTAAATAAGCAAGGGCTGAGGAGCACCTGGCACGCGGTCCGTGCCGTGTCACCTGGCTAACTTCCTTCGAATGGATTTTCCCCTTAATTCCTTCGAGCATAGCATAAACTTTGCCCTTTCCTCTGACTTGGCTCACGCTTAGTGGTGCTGCTTCTTTCGCAGGCTGGTCCTCAGGTCAGCCAGAATGGCCTTCTTTCCACCACTCTCACGATGTAGTGCAAAGAAGTGACCCACGAACATGACCAGATTTCAGCCACATCGTACATTTGTCCTTTGGTGTCACCTGCCTGCTGGACCCTCCCTCCAGTGACTCTCCCCCACCTCCCATGTGTTCTTATGCACTCTGGAAAGTTCTAGAACTTACACACCAGGTGTGACTGATGATCTTTTAAAGTATTACTTTCCAGGGGGAAATTGTACTGAATCGTGTCCAGAGTTGCCTACATGGGGAGTTTCTGTTCCTGTGGCCAAAATTAATTGGGGAGAGGAGGCTTCCTGATATTTAGTCATTCATTCATTCCAAAAAATATTAATTGTGCCAGACACCATTACAGGAGCTGGAGACACATCAAGGAACAAGACAAGCAAGCTTCATGCTCACCTCAATCGTACATGCAGATTGGAGGAGACGCACAATGTGCAAAAAATAAAGAGCTTAAAAATGAAATGATCAGTGAGATGATGGGGAACGTGCAGCGGAGTGGCTGTCGATTTGGGTGGCTATAGTGTCCCTACACTCGTGTGTGCCCCTGGGTGAGGGACCCTGGCCTTGGAGGGGTTAGTGAGCTTTGCACAGCATCGCTCTCGTGCTTATCTCCAAGAGTGTGCCCCGCGGCGCCTACCTAAAGGGTAGACTGTGATGTGCTGGTGGGGAATGAGATCTGGGACTGACTCCTGAGCCTTTTATTCCCCGGTTCTGTGTTCCTAGACAAATAACTTAGAGTCTCAGGTTTCTTGTCTGTAAAGTGACTCTCATTTTACCTTCCATGTGCCATTGAGGTGAGCAGCTGTGAGCAAAAAACGGGGGTCAGCGAACTCTGGGGTGGCTGGTAGAACAGTGGACCCCAAAGAAGGTCAGACCCTGAGGCGGGGGCCCTGTGAGCATGTACCTTACACGGCAGAGGGGCTGTACATGTGCGATTAAGCGAAGGGCCGTGAGATGGGGTGGTTTTCCTGGATTATCTGAGCTGGCTCGAGGCAGCCCCAGGGTCCTTCCAAGGAAAAGAGGAGAGCTGGGGAAGGAGACCTGAGAAGGGAAGCCGAGGTCGACGCGAACGTGCTTGCTGGAGGGGCCACAAGACAAGGAGCGTGGGAAGCCTCGGGAGCTGGAAAAAGGCAGGCAATGGATTCTCCCCAGAGACTCTAGGAGGACCCAGCCAGCCTGCAGCTTGACCCGAGGCCAGCGACACCCATACTAGGGCTTCTGTCCTCCAGAGCTCTAGATAATACATTTGCTTTGTTTTAAGCTGCTAACTTGGCGGGAATTTGTTATGGCAGCTGTAGGAAAACAGTGCAAAGGCCCACGGGCCAGTGCAGCCTGCGGTTTTATAGAAGGACATGCGCAATTGATCTGCTGGCCGGTCACACTAACTGCAGCCCCGAAGCAGCACAATGTTGTCCTCAAGTCAAGAATTTCATTCTTGTCCCTAGTAGAACTGTATTACAAAAGAGTTCTCGATTGCTGTTATTATAGTACTCACCAGCAAAACTTTGTCCAGATTAAAAACTTGCACAATATTCTCGAATTTGCCTCTTAGCCTACAAAGCCTAAAAGAATTGTTATCTGGCTCCTTATAGGAAATGTTTGCTGACTTCTGAGCTGCCCCAGAGGCCTTTTCTCTGAGTGCCTGGCTTTTCTCAGGGACCAGGGTCTGGATCAGCCTCGTGTGTCCCCTGACCGTCAGTGCTCTGACTGTCAGCTAAAAGCGGACGTTTTTATCGTGCTGCTTGTCACAGCGAGCCGTTTGAAGAGCTGGCCCATGCTTTATTAAGCAGAATCGGAAGGCAGTGCCTCTAAGTGCATTGCAGCAAAATCCAGGGCGGCCAGCATTGCAGGCCTCGTAAGGGGTCTGCACAGAGGGGACCTGGGAGCAGCAGCTGGGAAGCCCCCAGCCTTCCAGGAGCTGTCCTGCCCCGGGTGCTGGCACGGCACCTTGCTGGTCAATATTTCTTGCGTAAATGAATGAATTACCAGGTGGTGTTTATTTTCTCCACTTTGCACACGGAGATGCTGATTCAGAGAGATGGATGAACCTCCTACCCAGAGCAAGGTGGCCTGCCTGGGACCCTGTCTCTACCGCTTGCGGCTGTGTGGCCTTGGGCAAGTTTCCTACCCTCTCTGTGCCGCGGTTTCACCATCTTCCAGTCCCTCTCTCCCAGCAGTGTGAGGACTAGCTGAGATGATGCATGTAAAGCTCCTGGGACAGTTCCCAGCCCGTCACAGCTGCTGCCTGGGGACTGCTGTTATTGTGACCGTTTGTGCTCATATTTGCCATACCTGAGGCTCAGACAGCAACCCCAGTGTCCCTTTAACCTCAACACACCTGCCTTTGCAAAGCCTAAGGAGGAGTAAGACGGGCTGGAAAGGGAGCTGAGTGCCATGGGGTTTCCTGGAGGGTCCCAACTCTGCTCTGGGGGAGGACGATGTATAAAAGATGCTGAACTTAGGGGGTTCTGAGGTGGGAAGGGCTCCCACAGTGTGCAGGGAAGATGGGCATTCCAGGCACGCAGGCCTGGGGGTTTTGAGGAGCAAACACTCCGCTGGGGTGGGG
>JAKSZT010053883.1:1250202-1308135 GCA_026826555.1 Tolypeutes matacus | reverse complement strand
ATCCATCCATCCATCCATCCATCCATCCATCCATCCATCCATCCATCTTTATTGTGGCTTCCAACAGCAGGGAGTGGAAAGCACTATGATATCACCGGAGAGAGGGCTATCAACTCCTCCTGGAGGACCTGGAGGAAACTTCCAGAGCTCATCCTTGGAGGGCCTGTGCAAGCTTATCCAGAAGAGGAATGAAGGTGCAAAACTTGGCAGAGCTAAAGCAGGTAGTCTGATGGCCTGGGCAGTGGACAGTGTAGCCAGGTCCTGTGGGGAGGAGCTTCTGCCCTGAGTTGGGAGGGCAGATGGACTAGCCCAGGAAGGATGCGGCCCACCAGCCAGAAAGGGTGGAGTCCCCTCTCAGTTAGCCTGGGGCCCTTCCTTCTTCTGAGCAAGGGGAGTGACAATGTCCCCTGAGTGTCAGTGAACAGAGAGAGGCAGAGACAGAGGTCAGGGTGAGCCCTGGGGGTGGAGGAGACAGGACCTGGTGGAATGCATTCGTGACCTCTGTAGCCATGGACCTTGGCACGTTTTCCATAAAGGAGCCACACTGTAAAAGAGTCCTTTTGTTATGGCGGCAGGACCCATAGGCTCCCATGAGGCTGACTGTGCAAGGCAGGGTGTTGCCCCTGCAGCGGTTACACTTTAGCAGCCCACCAGCACCAAAGCAGGCAGCAGCCCCTTCGTGTCAAAGGTGGTGCTGGGTGGGGGCTGCAGGAAGTGCACAAAGGAGAATACTGCCCAGCAAGGCCACAGAGGCGCTGGCAGCTCTCTGGGGGTGGGGGGTGGGGACTCAGCAGGTGCCTTTGGGGAAAGCGAGTGGGGCAGTAGTTAGTAAAGTGCAATGAGCTGTTCGGGTGCTTTACTTAGAGGCTTTGGAGATATCCACGGTCCAGTCATTGTTATAACCTCCGCTTTACATTGGAGAACTTGAGGTTCAGAGAGGTTAACTAACTTTCCCAAGGCCACACAGCTGGCAGGAGCCACATTTGGAACTAGGGGGCCAGCTCAGAATCCACATGTTATCATCAGCTATTCTGATTCCCAAAAGCCTTGAAATCAAGGTGACCCTCAGCTCCAGGATCCATTCTTCTTTGCTGAACCAGAGGATGGGAGCAGCCCGAGATTAGCAGCCCGTCCCCTCCCCCCTCCGGCAAGGACAGTCCATAGGCCTGCAATGGACAGCTGGCCCCACTTCCTTCTTCCTCTGCACCCCTTGGACACACACCCCCTGTAAGCTGAAAACACAATTTGCGTGCCTCTGGTGCTCAGCAGCAGATTTTCTGGCTTATCTGAGAAACCGAGTAGCAGAAGGCAAAATTAACAGTGAGTGTGGCATGTGTCCAGTGTGGCTAAGTGGCAGCCGTCCTGCCAGCTGGGGCTTCGGAGGCCCTGGCATCGCAGCTGTTCCGCCGTAGCCCAGGCCGCCGTCCCCGCCGTCCCCGCCGTCCCCGCAGTGGGCGAGCACAGCGGCGGGTAGTTAGGATTGATTCCAGCCAGCCAGTTGCTATCAGAAAATGAAGGTGCTGGCATTTGGCAAGATGCACGCTGCGGGCTCATTCAATCGAGAACTTCCGCACATGCTTTCTTGGCCCGGGAAGGCGGTGAGGGCGAGATTCTCCTCCTTGTCTTCTCCTCCCTGACTAGGTGCTGCTGCAGGGCAGCTCTCAGTCCCCAGACACTCCCGGCCAAGACTTGGGCAGCTCAGGCTCAGGTGGCACGAGAGGCTCCAAAGGCTCCCGTCCAGGGCAAAGGGCTGGAGAATTGGCATGGCCAGTGGTAAGGGGCTCTCAGTGATTGGGACCCTTTAACAAAGGAGAGGTGGGGAGTGGGAGCGATTTCCAGGCGCTCTCCAGGCTTCGTGAAGCGCGGGAACACGTGGCCCTTGACCACACGAGAGGGGCGCACGTGCCCTTGGTGTGAGCATGGGGATGGAGTCGTGTTCCCAGCCAGTCCCTGGCTGAGCTGCCCCCAGACCCCTGCTCTAAGCTGTCTCAGTCTGCCAGGGCTGCTATCACCAGCACCAACCCCAGAGAAGCTTAACAGCAGGGATTAGTTCTCCTATGGTGTTGGAGGCTAGAATTCCAATATCCAGGTATTGGCAGGGCTTGGCAGTCTGGAACATTCTGGCAATCCTCCGCCTGTGGCGACCTCTCTCTCCTTGTGCTCTGCTGACTTCTGGCTTCCAGCTCTTCTTCTCCTGCTCAGTCATCTGAACTTCCTGTTTTTATAAAATCTCAATCATATGGATTAGGGACCATTCTGATTCAGGGGTGGAAAAAGAATGGGATTTTTGGAAGACCCTACTCGCAAGTGGGTCCACTGCTTGACTAATGGCATCTTCACCCGTCCTGGTTACATCTGTACCCACCAGAGGATTAGGACCTGGACATGTCTTTTGGGGGATCATGGTTGAATCCCCACTCACAACCTTCTGCAATGTGAGTTCACCTTCTATTTGATCCTGCCTGGTCCCTCCTTTTCTGCCATGCAACCCCACTGTGTCCCTGGGTTCACTCACCTTCCCCCTCAAACTTCAACCCACACCCCCATCCCTGACCTTGTAGAAGACGACCTTATCTTTTCATTTTCAGGAAGGAAAAAATAGAGCCATCAGGCTGGCAGATCCCATCTTCCTGAAATCAGGTGTCAATCAGCAGAGGTCAGTTATGGTGGGCAGAATTCCAAGATGGTTTCCAAGATCTCTGCCCCTGGTGTACACGCCCTGTAGAATCCCCAGCGCTGTGAATACAATGGGCTTTAGTTCTGTGATTAGGTTATGTTGTGTGGCACATTTAGTCTTACAAAAGGATTACCCAGGTGTGCCTGCCCTAAGCAGGTGAGCCCTTAAAGTGGCATGAGAGATTTGGAGCATGAGAGGGATTTGATGTGAGGGAGACTCTCAGTTATGGGCTTTGAAGATGGAGAGGGCCACATGGCAGGAAGCAGAGGATGACAAACAGGAGAGCCTGTGGGTAATGGCCTAGGCTGGCCACCAGCACGAGACACTGTGCCTGGGCTTCTGATCTCCAGAACTTTGAGATAACAAACAGGTGTTGATTTACATTGCTAATTCTGTAGCAATTTGTTACACAGCAATAGCTGACTGGTACACCAAGAGAGTGCCTGTTCATTTAGAGGGAGTGAAGCCTCTAATCACTTAGACACATCCACACTCAGAGTTTGACAAGCTACCCCCAGACTTCACACACCCAAAGCCAGAGCCAAGAGGGATGTAATAGCGCTGCATATTCTGAATAAGACCACATTCTGCTGACCTCACAGGTTGGGCCATGTCACACCCTCTCCCAGCACTTCTCCACCTCTGTCTGCCTTGATGCTGGGTCAATCACTACCAGGAACTCAGGACTACCAGCCCTCTCGGGTCCCCCAGACACTAATCCCCATGATTCTCCCTCCATCTGCTTTTCTGATCCTATTTCCAACTCTCCCCAGTGCCCAGGACTGTCTACTGTGTCTTTGAAACGCATGACTGTCATCACCTCAATCTCCTTTTGACATCCTCACCCGTCCTGGTTACATCTGTACCCACCTGAGGATTGGGACCTGGACATGTCTTTTGGGGGGTCATGGTTGAATCCCCACTCACAATCTTCTGAACGGTCCACTTGCCTTTGCTCTCCCTCGAGGACACACCTTGCTGCACACAGTTGGCATCAATGCCTGGAATCACGAAGGCCTCCTCCGTGCCTTGTACACTTGACCCCACCCTTCTCACCAACTCCAGGACTTTGCTGACACAGTTGCCCCTCTTTCCTGCAGCACATGTTTATTTTCTGTTGGACTATTCTTACTGGCACACAAACTTGCTATCATCTCTCCCCTCTTAAAAAGAGCCCTCTCTTGATCAAAATTTCCTTTTTAGTTACTGCCCCAAGTCTCCTTACCCATGTTCTTCAAGTTCCCAACAGTTTCTCTGCTCCAACTCTTCCTGGAATCTGCTTCAGCTGGGTTTTGCCCTCAATACCGCACGAAAACCACCTGGTTGGTGCTAAGCCCAATGGTTAATTTGCAGCCTCCATGTTTCTTGACCTATCAGCAGCTCGGGATTTGACATAACTAGCTATCCCCTTCTTCTGAAACACATTCTTTCTTTGGTTTTCAGAGCCCACCCTCTCCTGGATGTTCTCCCTGCTCCCTAACTTGCCTTTTTGGACCTTCCCTCCTCTGCAGGTGTCCCCACCTTCGCCCCAGCCTCTGTGATCTCGCTGCTGACATCCCACCATCTCTATGATCCTTACTACAGAAGTGCACCAGGGCTCAGGCTCAGAGCTCTCCTCCTTTCTATTTATACTCACTCTCCTGGTTTCACTACCTTGAAATGCCACCTACCTGCTGAGGACTTCCAAGTCCACATCTCCAAGCAGATTCCCAGACTCTAGCACTGCTTATCTAACAGCTTACTGACCATGTCCATGGGCACGCCAGCCCTAACTGAGCCCCGAGCCCCGCCTGCCCCACTAAGAGCCTCTGTCTCTTCACCCAGTTACCCATCCCAGGACTCAGCTCCCACACCCTCGGACACACCCTTCCTCTGAGGTAGTTCTTCCCAGGTCTCTCCTGACTGTGGTTGCCCTGCTCCACTCTTCTTTGCAGGCTCATCTTCCCCCACCCAGAGAATAAAAATGGGAGGCCCTTATAGCTCACGTCTAGCCCCTCCTCTCCTCACCCCTTACTTTCTTCCTAGACAATCCCATCCATATCCACGTCTTCAATTTTTCACCCATACAACCTCCCAATGCTTCCCTCTGCTTTCTTCCAATGTCTCCTTGGGTATAGCAAAGTTGCTTCCACCTCAGAAAATCCAAGCCTAAGCTCACAGTCACTTCCACCGGCTCTCCCAGCTCTCCTTCCCCAGGAAAAGTCCTATTGATTTTACCCCCTAAACACCCCCTGGATCTCTTTGTTCTGCTCCAACTCCTCCCGTACCCAAGTATAGTGCATGCATATCACACAGGGGCCACCTGAGGGGGTCCTCACTGGGGTTCTGCAGCTACCCACGCCCCTCTCCCCATTAATCTCCATATACAGCCATGGGGATCCTTCAACACTCAACTCTGGTCACATCAGCTCCTGGCCTAACTCTCAGCAATGGCACTTTAAGATAAAGATAAGACCCACTTCAGTGGCTGGACACCCACTGCCTCCCCAGGCTCAGCCCCCACCTTGGCCCCTGCTCCCCACTCCCCACTCACCTCTATAGTCCCTCACCCACCGTCTCCCTGCTCTGTAGGACCCTCGTCCATGCTGCTTTCTCTTTCTCTTTCCTCCCTTCCTTCCCTTCATCTCCTGGCTCCTGCCCCCTCGGCCCCCTCCTCAAGGAGGCTGGCCCCTCACTCCCCATCTACACTGACTGAGGCCCCTGGAACGGGCACTCGCAGCACCCCAGCCAGTCATCAAACCACTCGACACTGTTGTCCTCTTTCTTTGTGTGGTTCTTAGATTATTCTTCCCCCAACTGCAACTGGATCTGCTCTCGCTGGCTATGAAATCCTGTTACGTAATAGCTCACTAAATATTTTTAAATAAAATCGCCTTGTACAGCCCTGATTCCATGTTCTCCACTGTGGTCCCCCTAAGCTTATGCGTCCTTATATATTAAACCATGTGTCAACGATTCGGATATAAGAATCCTGCGATTTTCCTAAATAGTTTTAGAACTTCACAGGGGTCTAATCACAAAGCCCCCAACCAGTCTTCTTAATTCCAGGAGGAGACAGCAAGATTGAGGCATCTTTTCCTTGCTCCAGTTTCCGAAAGTGTTCTACTGACGTCCACAGAATATTCCCAAATCAAAGACGCAGGAGCACCGGCATCTGCTCTTCCCACACAGAGATCCCTCCAAGACCCTTGTCCCCCAGGAGCCCATGGCAATTCCTTGAGGAACAGCCACATGCTCAGCTGCCTAGGGACCTTGGGACCAAGCACAATGCACAGCTAATTCCCCTTCACTGAGGCACAAAAGACACTGTCACGGTGGAGGCAGAAATAAAACCTCCAGGTAGAGGTCAAACATGGTGGCTGCTGATACCTGTTGAGAGCGTATCGTGTGTGCTGTGTTTCTATGATCTAATCTAATTTCCATAACAGCCCTAAAATTCGGCGTCCTGAGTATCCTAACTCCATACATGAGGACTTGGACGTGTGGTTAAGCCGAGCTAGTTGCACAAGCTGCTGTGGTCAGCAGCAGACTGGGGACTTGATACTGGCTTCTGCTCTTGTGTCTTTCTTCATTGAAATTGAACTTGAGATTCGATCTGACTTCTCAGCAGACTGGCTCCCCCCCACTCCCGCAGCCTCATTTCTGAGAGATGATAAACCCGGCAACCAAAGGGACCATTCATTAATTCAGCCATTGTTTATTGAGCTGCTAATAGATGCCAAACATTGTACTTTCTACTGGGAAGCAGCAGGGCACACAGCAATGGCCCTGTTTTCATGAAGCTTAAAGTCTAGTGGAAGATAGCTGTCAGCACAACACACAAGCAAAATATGCAGGGATTTAGCTGGTGATTGTGCCATAGAGAAATGGCCAGCTGGGGTGAAGGTAGGAAACAGTGTTGGGAAAGGGTGCTGATTGTAAGTAGGATGCTCACGGAAGACCTCGCTGAGTTTAGACCTGCAGAAGGCGAAGGAGCAGCCATGTGGATATCACGAGGAGGAGATTCTAGGCAGAGCAGACGGCAAGTGCAAAGGCCCTGAGGTCAGTGGGTGTCTGGCCATTTTGAGAAAGGCCAGGGTGTCTTGAGAGCCCTCAGCAATGTTGGAGTGCCAGGAGCAGGACAGGTGGGGACTCCCAGGTCATGGAGGACTTTGCCTGTTCTGAGTGAGATGACAAGCTTCTGGAAGGTTTGGGGCACCTCCGACCTGCAGAGAACTTTACCTGGGTCTGTCTTCCAGTGCCTACCCTTTTCGACTTGTGAAGTAGGTTTACTTGTCTCATGTCTCCTCTTGGAGTGCCTGCACTCCGGGTGGAGAGATTTATGTCTAATTCCTTCTGTATACCCACGCACGCCCGAGGCTCTGCGCCCAGGGGCAGTGCTGAATGCACAAGTGCGGCAGCACCCAGGAGCCCTCGGACACACTTTCTGTCCTGCAGTGCTGCTGTCCAACTGCAACACAGAGCAGCTAAGAAGGTATAAGGCTGAGTAACAGACATTAAAGAACTGCTGATGCACCATGGACTCCTAAGAGAAACCCTGTGCCCCCAGGCCCCCCAGGACAGAAAGCGGAGTGACAGTGCCAGCTGGTTTTGGAGATCTGTGGGGTGGAACAAGGACTGGCTCGCTGCTCCCTACGAGGGGTCACTTAGAGAGAACTTCGGAACCAGCTGGATCTGCAGCTGCAGGAATTGTGGAGGTACCGGAGAGGCCGTGAGCATCGGCAAGTCTGCGATTCACGGGGTCTAAAGGAAACTGAGGCCGGCGCTAAGAAAGCTGGCTGTGCTCCTAAAAGAAATCCAAGTCTGTGTGCATGAACCAATAAACACACACACACACACACACACACACACCGCCTTTCATGAGGAAATTGTGCCAGCAGAGGAAAGAAGGGAGAAAGGAAGGCTGGCTACAGGAACCTTCCGGAATGCCAGGGTGGGGTTTTAACCAAGATGCATGGACTCAAAAGGCACAGGATAGGCTGTTAGAAACTGGGGACCACCCAGGGTGTCTTTGAGCTTTTTCAGTAAAGCTGATTAAAATACAAATTGGTTGTCTCCCCTTGCAAGTTGTCTGGACCTTTACCTAATGCTCCAGTGAGGAAACTTGGGTCCGTTTGTGTTCAAATTAATCTCTTAATTTTATACTTGCAATACTAGTCTTGACTGTGCTACAACACCTTGGTGGAAAACTCGCTTTTCCGGGTGCAGACACCGGAGGAGGCTTAGAATCCATCAGCGGTGGGGCGGGCTGGGCCCACGGATGCAGGGCCCGCGGCCACGGGGGACAGCACCTGAGCCGAGTGGACGAGGGAAGCTGTGGGCAGGGGCTTGGGAGGACAGCTGAGGCTTCTAGTTCCCGACAGCGCGCAGAAGCTCGTGCCACGACCTGTGCAGAGGCCCTTTGCTCTGCCTGGAGGCCCAGGCCCTGCCTCTCTGTGGACATAACCTGGCTTAGAAGAGATTCCCCCGGAAGCCCTTCCTGCCTCGGGGCCCAGTTTGGCCCCACCTGAGCGGCTTCTGGACGGTGCCTCTGCCTGTCACCTGTCCCTTGTGCTCCAGTCTCCACATTCCTTTCTCTACTGCGAAAGCCTGGTGGGCAAGGGTGTCACCCTTCCTGGCCACGGCCCCTCTGCCGGCCACCCCTCCCCAAGCCTGGAGCCCCCTCAGGTTCTACCCCATGACTGTCCCCAGACTGGGTTCCCAACTGGCTCACGTGACAAAGACATGCAGCTGGTTCTCCAAGGAGGAAGGCCTCAGGCTGCGGGCGAGTCCTCTGCCCGTGGGACCCGGCCTGGGCCCTCCAAGCTGCCCCGCAGAAGCTTTGCACAGCCGGCCTGTCACTGTGTCATCTTGGTCCTGGAGAGGCAGCCAGGCTGAGCTAATTACCCTACAAACGATCACAGCTCCCACGACTTCGTCTCCTTCTGCCCATCCAGGGATGCCCACAGGACCCCCAACGGCCGCCGAGACCTCTGTCCCTCCCGGGCTCTGTCATGAGGAAAACCGTGCTCAGAGAGCGAGTCCACACGGCTGGGCCCTGTGTGGCCAGGGGGTGGGCAGCTGGGTGAATGGCCGAGAGGGGCAGCCAGGCCTGGACTCGAGAATCCCCTTGCGGAGCTGTTGGGACACGACCTGCCTTATTCACACATTTCCCCCGGGGGCCAAAGGGTGGTGAGGGGCTCGCAACAGGCCCCGGGGGGCTGAGGAGGGGGTAAGTGTCCTCCAGAGAAAAGGCTGTGTCCTCTGGGGTTTGCGGCCGGGCCACAAGGGCCCCGTGAAGGCCCCATGCTGAGCCTTGGCAGGGAGCAGCTCACCCCTGCAGCCTCAGGCCGCCGCCCTGCCCCAGCTTCATTCCAGACTTGCGGCCTCTGCAGCAGGAGAGAACAAACGCCTGCGGTTTGAAGACCCCCGGTTTGCGCATTTCCTCTGGGCAGCCCCAGGACTCTGTGCACAGGAGTCCTGAGCATTGTGGAATCAAGACCCCCCGGCGGTGATGAGTGCCAAACACCAGAGGGCGTTTCCGTGAGCCCCCCAGAGCCTGCAGGGCAAATCCCATGTCCGATCCCTCCAGGCCTGGGGTACAGGAGGGCCCCTCCTGGGGTGCGTACATCAGGACAGCCGCCCTGTCCACAGGGCTGACCGGGAATCCTGGGCGCCGCGGAGTGAGCAGGAGAGGGCTCCGGGAAGCGGGCAGGGGAGAAGGTGCCGACTTTTCTGGGATTCCTCTGCGAGCACTTGGTGGGCAGATCCACGTGAGAGGAGGGGCTTGGAGGGGCCGGGCAAGGTCCCCCAGGATCAGGACTCCCCCATCTCCTTGGAGAAGCACCCGCACGTCTTTACTAGGACAATGGGGACCTGGGATTGGTACCCAAGGAGAGGGAGCTGCGGCCGTCCTGTGAGCCATGGACCCCATCGGGGGACAGTTGCCGGGTTCTTTATGCAGAAACTGCACGAGGCACCCCAGCACCAAGAGGGCCCCGGGGATGGGGAGGGGTGGCCAGCAGAGGGGGCGGTGGCTGGGCAGGGCTCTCCAAAGAGGCCCCCAGGCAGGGCGTTTGTAACTCTGGACACATTTTTCAGTGCCCCATTCTCGGGCTGAACATTGTGTTTTGCTCTTCCGGTGCCGAGTACATTTGTCCTCGCGATGAGGACCCTGCAAATGTCCCCAGGCCCCGCTGCCGCCCGCTCCTGGCACTGGTACACACCCTTGTCGTGCTGCACTGGCATCCACGGGTGACGTGACCCTGCCCTCTGGACTCTGTGCCCTCAAGAGTAGAGAGCAGCTTCCTGTCCTTGATTCCCAACACTCGACTAAGGAGGAAGGACCTGCCTGGGACTGGGGGTCACTGCCCCTGCCCCTCCACCCCACCTGCTCTTGGAGCTCCTTGCTACAACCCTCCCCAGCTCCTTTTCTTCCCAGTGGATGCCATGTCCAGGCCTGGCACTGTCACCCCCATAATTCTGTGTGCTCCCCCAGTCAGCCATACCTTAGTCACCATCTACCCCAGGCGCTGAAAAGTGTTGGGAAGACAGTAGGTGCTCAATAATTTCTTGGATGAATCTAAGTGAAGAGATGTAGCTTACAGAGCGTCTTCATTTCTTCTGCAGCTGCGGCGGCAAAGTGCCACGGGCTGGGGGCTCAGCTCCACAGCTACGGACAGAAGGCCACGCCCCCTCAAGGCTCTAGGGGAGAACCAGCCCCTCTCCTGGCTCCTGGCAGTGGCTGGCAGACCTGAGAATTCCTTGGCTGTGGTGTAGCTCATTGTCAGGTGGCTGTCCTCTTCCAAGTTCTGTCCATCTGTGTCCACTTCTCCCCTTCTTAAGAGGACACCATCGGGAAGCAGATGTGGCTCAAGCGAATGGGCTCCTGCCTACCACACAGGAGGGCCATGTTTCACTTCCCAGTGCCTCCTAAAGAAAACAGGCTGGCACAACAGGCAGGTGCAGCAAGCTGACACAACAAGATGTGCAACAAGAGACACAAGAAGGAAAACATAATGAGAGACACAACAAAGAAGGGAGCAGAGGTTCCCAGTGCCTCCTAAAGAGGACGAGCAAGATGGTGAGCTGGCATGACGGGCAGGCGTGGCAAGCTGACATGACAAGATGATGCAACAAGACACACAAGAGGAAAAACATAATGAGAGACACAACAAAGCAATGAACGGAGGTGGCTTAAGCAATTAGGTGCCTCCCTCCCACATCAGAGGTCCCGGGTTCAGTTCCCGGTGCCTCCTAAAGAAACAAAGAAGACAGACACAGAAAGTGCAACCAATGAAGGGGTGGGGAGAGGTAAATAAATAAAATAATCTTAAAACAAAAAAGACACCCTCATACTGGATTTGTCCCCCTCCTCCGGTTTGGCTTCATTGTAACTAATCCTGCCTTTGAAGATCCTGTGTCCAAATAACACGTGCACAGGCGGTGGGTGGGGATTGAACATGACTTTTCAGGGGACCAGTATGGCTCTCCCAGCTGTAAACCCAAAGTCCAGATGACTGGCAGCTCAAGGTCTTTGATTCTACAACAACTTGGAGAAGACACGGGGAGCAGAGCTGGAGCACGGGCTGGCGGGCAGACTCAGGGGGAAAAGAGTGGGGGACGTCGGCCCTTGTCTGAGCTCACTGTTCCACAGACACCTCGCTCTCTTACGTGACGGAGGCTGCGCTGCACCTCTTGGCTTTGGAATGCCCCCCTTTGGGTTGTCACTGGCTGTCCTCGTCTCGCGTCCTGGTCCTGCCCCCAGGTGCCACTCGGCCATTCATTCCCTCCGTGCATTACAAGCTCACCACGCTCCCTCAATGCAATTATCCACAGCTCCGCAGCTCCCTGGCCTTGGAGCCATTTGTGCAGAAAAATATAGTGAAGGATAGGCCGTTTTAATTAATTTCTCTTGGCTGGGTTTCCTCTCTCATTTCACCCTTGGAAATACAAACCTAAAAAGGGGCCCAGGGCACCGTGGGGCTCTCTGTTCTGGTCACCAATCTTCCTCTAAGCTGCTCGCGTGTCATGTCCCAGTGGAGGGACAGTTCTGCCGATTTGCTGGTTTCTCCTCTTAGTCCTCGGATTCTGCCTTGGCCAGAAATCCCTGGGCCTGGCCTCAGGGACCATGAGGCACTCCTCAACTTGCACAGCGCCCCTTGCTGGCGTTCGGCTCCCGAGCTGCAGCGAGACCCCCCTCTCGCCTCCCAGCCGGCCTCCAGGACTGGCTCTTGCTCGGCAGCTGTGGCCTCTCTGAAGCCCCATGTGCTCAGCTCTGCTCAGTGGGTCTCTTGCCTGCCTAAATGGCAGGAGCTCAGCAGAGACCTCACAGCTGCTCGTGGACTGGCAATGCCTGTCAGAGTCAGACTGTGACGAGGATGCTGTCACTGAGCGAGGGGGCCCGTGCTGTGGCTGCAGACACGATCCCGGTGTGTCAGAGGTCGCAGGGTCCAGCTGCCTCTTATGCAGGCAGCAAAGCCGAGGCCCTCTCGCCAGCGGGCTGCCACCCACACTTTTTGATCCGGAACCCGTGGCCCCGTGGGAGCTCGTGGTGCCACCGTGCAGCAGCGTCCTCCGCGGGCTGCTCTGGACCTGAGTGGTGGGTGTCGGCTCAGAGAATCTCCATGGTGTCCACCCTCCTTCTAGAAGAGGGAACACCAGGTTTAAGGAGCTCACAGGACTTGCCCGAGACCCCACGAGTGAAAGAAGCAAGATTCAAACCCAGCACTGGCTGACCCAGCCCTGTGCCTCTGAGCAGGTGCTGCCTGTCCCGGGAAAAAGTCCCGGGAGCTGTTAGAAACGCCAGGTCCCC
The DNA here is from genome assembly GCA_026826555.1 of Tolypeutes matacus. Taxonomy (NCBI): domain Eukaryota; kingdom Metazoa; phylum Chordata; class Mammalia; order Cingulata; family Chlamyphoridae; genus Tolypeutes; species Tolypeutes matacus. The sequence continues at coordinate 1,295,665 of JAKSZT010053883.1, read as the reverse complement.
GGCCCCCCCGGACCTGAACAGTTTCCACAGGCTCCTCAAGACGCTCCGGGTCTCCGCTGAGGCTGAGGCAAGGCTGCCCTGAGTGCGGAACCTGGCAGAACCCGTGGGATGAGACCCCGCCCGGGAGCAGGTGTGCAGGCTGCGGCCCGCGGGCTCCGCTCTGTCTGCAAGCCCGGGAGGATCCGCTGCAAGCAACTTGGTGGCTCTTCTCAGAACAAAAACCGTCATTCTCCGGGCATCGACTTGTGCAGTTGGTGTTCTTCTCCAGTAAGATTCTTGAAAAACGGGTTCCCTGGATGGAGTTTCTCTCCCTCCCTCCTCCCTCCCTCCCTCCCTCTCTCCCTCCTCGCTCCCTCCCTCTCTTCCTCTCTCCCTCCCTGCCTTCCTCCCTCCTTCTTTGCTCCCTCCCTCCCTCTCTCCTTGCCTCCCTGCCCTCTCTCTGTCTTCCTTCTTCCCTTGTGCTCTTCCTTTCAGTTCTGTCCTAGGGGTTCTCACCTCCCTGGTTTCACCTGGGTCAGATTCCTAGCATGGCGAGAGAGTGTACAAGCTCTTCCTCCAGAAGACATGCTCTGATTTCACCTGAAGGGTACAAGAAAGAATTTTAAAAATGGTTCTTACTCCCAAGGAATGCACTATCTTATTGGGAGGGAAAATAGCACTCGTGAACGTGCACACGTGTTAGGTGTGTGGACCACACGCACAGAGCGTGGATCAGCTGCGAAGCTTCGCAGGAGATCCAGTGGCTGCAGAGGTCTGGGGAGCGGGAGCAGCTGCACTCAGCGCTGGCCGGGAGGCAGAGGGGGAACTGAACGTGGGTGTGGGGGGGGGGATGCTGACTTCCCACGCTTCGGGACCATTCGTAACAACTCTCATAGGAAAGTCAAACCAAAGACTCACTGCTGCCTCGGCACGATCAAGGACCACCGTCCTTTCACTTCTAGGACCCCGGTCCCTGCCACAGCCCCACCTCCCCTCCAGGACCTGTAAGTAATTCTGTGGGTATTATTCTGCACTTGCATTGATAAATAGGCAATAAAAATGCACAGAGAACTCAAGCCAGATCAATTCATTTCCATTCTCTTGACACAGTCGTGGTAGTGGTTAAGATAGAGAAGGCAGAGATGCTGTTTCCCCCTGCGGGAAGCAGTGTGACGTGGAGTATAAATTACCCTTAAATGTCACATGATAATGAGGCTGCATGTTTGGTGATTTATCATTTCCTTTCTTGCCCTGCAAACACTCCAAGCTGGCAATCAGACCAGGCAGCAATCATGGCACATCATTTATGGCAGGAAAAATGGCCCCAGAAATTTATTGGAGATGCCGACGCCATTGTCAAGAGTCTGTGTTTACAGAATTTCCCGTGAGCTTAAGAAAGTCACAACCACAAAGAGGATACTGAGCGTGAGGCTCAGGGAGAGAGAAAGGACGCCTTCCTTGAACTGTGCTTTTTCTCGTTTTTATGCTGAGATTTCTGTTGCTTGGTTCTCCAGAAGGTGAGGAGGAGTGCGGGGCTGGGCAGAAGGGTTGGATTTGGTGCCCTTCCATCGCCTGCATCCAGCAATGCAGGCTAAGGATACCAGCTGAGGAGTGTCGACTCTTAACTCCAGCACTGGTGATCTGCATAAGCCAGTCCGAAGGCTCGAGATGCACTGCTTTGCCCTTAGCGATGTCCTCGGTCACCTCCGTGATGACATGGTGCCAACAGCAATGGAGGGTGGAGCAAGCCAAGCAGGAAGAGATGGAGCAGAACAGCCGACTGGCTTCACACAGGTGGCCTTGATCAGGAAGCACCGTCCAAACGCCTGCAATGATTGTGCAGCCTCTGCATGCAACATACAAACGCATCCTAAGCTCCATCTTCCGGTCCACACAAGCTTGGGACACTCCCCCCCCCCCACTGGAGTCCTTGTCTCAAGCTAAACCTCGGGCATTGTCCCACATGCCATTCCATAAGCAGATCTACTTGACTTTCTCTAGGGTTCGGTTTGCTTGGGAAGAGGAGTTAAGGCACCTGTTTTCTGGTAATGCAACTGGACTTGCAACACTCTGCATTAACTTTGCTTCAGCTAAGCCCAGCCTGTGTCATTTGTACACCAGGCCAGTGGGGTCTAGAAAGTTCTGTTTCCCTCTAAAGAGAGCAGGATTTATACCTCTGACTTCAGGTGGCCCAGGCTACCAGTTGAGCTGGTGGACATTCGTTCTCACAATTTAGGACTGTCTCAGACTCACCTTCTCTCCTGAACCAGGGCTTTAATTCAAATACAAATGGAAATTGCTGTTCATTTCTCTTGGTGGGGATTCAGCAAGCAGGGGGGCTGTCTGAAAGAGAATCCACTGGCCACTGAGAAATCAAAAACCACGGGCTTAGCAAAGTGAGAGAAAATGTTTGACCTTTAGAGGACGATTTTCTTCTTCATTCTTCTGGAGACTTCTCCCTCCCCAGTCAAGGTTTAATAGATGAGAGCTATTCTCCACCGTGGTTCTCTCCCACTTATGCTAATGAAAGTTTCCCAGGGGTCCCCTGTCCCTCTTGGGTTTGTGATGTCTTCATCTCACAGGACATTTCCTTCTTCTTCTCTTTATTTGTCCACAGCCTTTGCCTTTGCTGAATTCCTCCCACAGTCTCACTGGAGTTGGGTATGAGGGGAGGGGCTTGTTTGTCTTCACGTGTCAGGCTGAAGGGTCCGCAGAGGTCACTGGGGAAGAATGTCTGTTCCTTCTCAAAGCCCGCATCGCCGTTGCTTCTCACGCAGCCTGGTTCCGGGAGCAAATGCGATGAAGGGGTGCACGGGCCTGCCATTCATTTATTCGTCCATCCATTGATTCACTCAGATCTGTTGAGGACCCACTATGCGCCATGGCTGTGCACTGGGTCTACAGCAGTGAACAAAACAAGCGTGGTGCTGGCCCTGTGGACTTTGCTGTCACTGAGCTCGTGGGGCAGGATAAAAAAGGACAAATCACAACTGCAAATGGTCACCCCTGCTCTGAAACAGCTGCCCGAACGTTGAGGTGAAGAACGCAGGGGGCCCTGTCGGTTACGGTGGTGAAGGAAGGTCTTGAGCAGGGAGACACGGTCCCCCCCCCAATGCCTGGGGAGGTCCGGGCAGCCCAAAGCACACATGCGGCTCTGAAAGACCGGCTCTCTGCAGCACGCGGCGCTCCGAAATACTCACGGGCACCGGCCATTGAGCGTTCTTGTCCTGTGTGCATCACAGAGGTAGCTAGCTTTTCCAGGGTGGACATTTGACCAGCGCTTTAGATGTTTTCATCTCCCGTGCTCAGGTAGGAGAGAGGCAGCAGCCCTGAGCCCATCCCCTGGCTCAGTCTCCCTCTGGAGCCTGCATGCCCAGGGCACGAGTTTCCTGGGTCTGATGTTGCAAATCACCACACACCCAGGACTTCAAACAACACAAATGTGGTATCCTATGGCTCTGTGGTCAGAAGCCTGAAGCGGGTCTCACTGCCTTCCTGCTGGAGGCTCTGGAGGAGAACCTACTTCCCATCTCCAGCTTCTAGAGGCTGCCAGCTTTCCTTGGCTCATGCCACTTCCTCCATCTCCAAAGCCAGCAGCATGGAATTTCTCTCCTTCCTGAACTCCTGCATCCCTCTTCCAAGGATCCCTGGTCATATCGTGTCTACACAGATAAACCAGGGTAATCTCCCATCTCAAGGTCCCTGCAAAGTCCCTTCTGCCATGTAAGGTAAAGTATTCAAAGGTCTTGGGATGAGGACACATCACTGAGGCCTTTCTGTCTATCCACCACATTCACCTACTTTTCTGCACCCCACCCCTGCCCTGAACCTCATTTGCTCCATCTGGAACTCTCCCATTCACACTCTTTCCTCCACATCCCTGACCAGGAGTGGCTGCCGGCACAGCTGAGGATGGTCACGTAAGCTCTGTAAGCCTCAGTTTCCCCATCTGTGCCCTGCTAATGGCAGTAGCGCCTTCTGCTTTGGAGATTAATTCCCCTGAATGGAGCCCGTGGCTCAGGCGACGAAGGAGCCGTCCACCAACCTTGTGTCCCGTTGCTATCGCTGGCATCATCTGTGTCATCACTAGAATGACACCCAGGATGTAAGGCGACAGAGGCGCCCCACGTGCCCCGGTTGGAGCGTGACTTCGAATGTTAATGAGGAGCTGCACAAGCCTGAGGGCTGCCGTCCTGTTTTTAAGCAAACCTGATCACCGAGCGGCCCTCCGTGGACGTGTGTTTAATTTTCCTGTTCAAGCGTGTATTAGCCAGTGTGCTGAATTCATGTCCCGAGTCTGCCCTCCCTCCTTTCCCGTGGACTCGGCGTTCTGGGCGCCGTTTAGCATCGTGAACTCACAGGGGCCACACTAGTTCTGCCAGGGCAGCTTCCGCTTCTTCTCCCAGCCCTGGGAAGGCAAGATGTGCCCCCGGGCGCTTTGCACCGTGATTAGAGCCATCAACCGTGCTGCACCTAAAACACTGGATACTTGGATGGAAATTTCCTCCAAATGCTAAGGACAAGAAGGAACACTTGTCAACATTCTGTCCTAAGCACCCATTAATCACTTACTGCCGGTCTCCTTTGATCTACCCAAACTTTGTATTGGGTAAGACAAATGTCACTCCCGATGTCCTGTTGAGGAAACGGAGGCCTGGAGAGTGGCAAGGGCTCCGCTGGGGTCACTTCACCCCCTAGGGGCCCTCAGAGTCTTAGGCTGGCCCAGACTCCCTTTGCTGCTGTGACCAGGGCTGGCCCTGGGATCAGGTGTAGGTGGCGATTTATTTGGGGACAGATCACTCCTTTTATCAAGGACAAAGCCTTTCCTTCCATAATTGGGACTTGGGTTTCACTGACCATGAATTTGTACATGACTTATAGATCTGTCCTGAAAGCAGGGTTAGCGGGACTTAAATACCAGGATGCCAGGACACAAAGGTGTTGACAACAGAACACAAGTAGCATCCAGAGCCTCCTTTCTGAGTGGACTTTCTGCACAGACTGGAGATGACATTGGTGGCCAGCAAGAGAGCCTTTACCGGCGAATGCCCCTGCCCCTGGGTAGATCACGCCCTCTCTTGGGTTATGGAGAGAAGACCCCTGTAACCAGCTAAAACCTCCGTCTCCTCCAGGTTTCTTGATAATGCTTCCCACTCAAGTTGAATTTGATCAGGAAAAGGGACAAGGGATTATGCAGGAGATAGAGAATGAGAGAGAGATAGGAGAATGGAGGGAGGGAGAGCCAGTTCCGGTGTCTCTTTTACTAGGAGAAGCTATTGCTTCACAGCGCCCTGTTCTATTTATTTTCAGTTCATGGTTCTTGCTTGAAACCACAGAAACCACCTCTGGCTACTTAAACAGGAAGATTTTATTGGAAGGCTCTTAAGTAGCTCGCAGGATCGATAGGCTGGCCAGGAAAAACAGGCTCATCAACCAGGCAGAGCCCTAGTGTTTTAGTTTCCTTGGCTGCTCAAGCAAAGACCATGAAATGGGGTGTCTGAACAAGGGGAATTTGTTTGCTCACTGTTTTGAGACTTAGAGAAAGTTCAAATCAAGGCATCATCAAGGCGAAGCTTTCTTCCCAAACACTGGCACTCTCGGGCTGGCTGCCAGTGATTCTTGGTCCTTAGTGTGTCATATGGCCAGGCACCTGGCAGTCTCTACCGGCCTCTCCCTTCTCGTCCATGTTGCATTGATTTCAGTTTCTGGCTGTTTTCTCTGTGGCTTTTTCTTTCTACGTCTGAAATTTATTCTGCTTATAAAGGACTCCAGTAATAAGATTAAGACCCAACCTGACTGAGGTGGGCCACAACCTAACTGAAATAGCCTTATCAAAATGTCCTGTTTACAATGGGTTCATACCCACAGGAACGGGTTAAGTTTAAGAACATGCTTTTCTGGGGGTTCCTTCATCTCCAAACCACCACGGCGAGCGTGGCTGGATGGCAGGAATGACATGGCCGGACACCAGTGGCCACAACACACATTGACTCTGCCTGGCTTTGATTCCAGGATCACTGAAGAGAGATTCAAAGTTTCAGCAGGACTAACTGCCTGGGTCTGGATCATGTTCCCCTGCTCTGGCTTCCAGAGGCTGGGGGAAGGTAAAGGAGGCTCTCTCCCAAAACCGTCCAAGATGGAAGACAGGTCACTGTCCCCCCAACTCCCATACTGGAGAGCTCCCTACTGAGGGGTTCAGGAGATGGGCATTGTACTAGTCAGCCAAAGGGGTGCTGAGGCAAAGTACCAGAAATCTGTTGGCTTTTACAAAGGGTATTTATTTGGGGTAGAAGTTTACAGTCACAGGCCCCTAAAGAGTCCAACTCAAGGTACCATAAGAGGTACTGTCTCATCCAAAGTCTGTTGCCACATTTGAAGCAAGACAGCAGTCGATGTCTGCAAAGGTTTAGGCAAAGGGCATGGACAAATAAAGAGAAGAAGAAGGAAATGTCCTGTGAGATGAAGACATCACAAACCCAAGACGGACAGGGGACCCCTGGGAACTTTCATTAGGTAAGCGGGAGAGAACCACGGTGGAGAATAGCTCTCATCTATTAAACCTTGACCGGGGAGGGAGAAGTCTCCAGAAGAAAATCGCCCTCTAAAGGTCAAACGTTTTCTCCCACTTTGCTAAGCCCATGATGTTTTATCTCTTAATGGACAAGGGATTTCTTTCAGACAGCCCCCTTGCTTGCTGAATCCTCTTAAGACTCCGTGGATCCAGCTTCCTGCAGTCTCAGCTGCGGGCTGGCCTAGGGCTCACCTCTCTTCTCGGGGCTCATTTCTTTCTGGACTCAGCTGCTCTGTTGTCTTCGCAAGGTCAGCTGTAAGCTATCAGGCTCGTTTCTCTTCCCAGGGCTACAGCATGCAAAGTAAGTTCTCTCCTCTGCTGTGTCTTTTTCTGTGCTCCCCTGTGTGTCTACTTCCATGTGAGAGTCTGTTTTATCAGCCCAAGGGGGCTGGGACTCAATGCTGAGTGGCACTCTAATGACATGGTTGGATCAGAGCCCTAATCGTAACATAATTTAATCAGACGTCTCAGCTGAATCTAATATAAGCAAAGGGTATCACGCCCAGATAAACATATCAGTTTAAAAACATAATCAGTATCTCTTTTTGGAATTCATAAGTAATATCAAACTGCCACAGTCACCAAACACCCAAACAAGTAAACAAGTGACAGAGAAACCAAGGAAAGCAGGAAAGCCTCATATAAGAACCAAGAGCTAAGTCATAATTAAAATAACATGTGAATAATCACAGTATAATAAAAGGTAAGAGCGCCGTGTCAGTCAGCACACACCGGGAGCCGCGTGCCACACGCTTTGGGCACATCTCACCCTCAGTTTTTCACAGCACTCTGCAAGGTGCACAGCTCATCCTTCCATTTGACAGATGGGAGATGCGACGTGGAGGTCACGCAATCTGCCCGGCGTGGCCCAAGTAATGAGGGGTGGAGCCCAGGCCCGGGACCCTCAACATGACACCGTGGGGAAGTTCAGTTTCGTCTTTTGAATGTGGGAAACTTCTAATTCAGTATCTGTCTAAGCTCCGGAATGTGTCTGGAACGCCCCTGTATGGACCGACACTAAGGGGCAGCCATGCCGCCCTCCACAGCCCACGCCTTTCTTGGATGTGTGCATGCACGCCCTTCCTGGAAAATGGCCTCTGCCTCATCGTGGAATCACGTCAAGTTTCTTCTCTAACTTGAAGGACATCTTTCTGGCACTTTCACTCATGGTATTTCCTGGCACTTCCCTCTTCCTGTTGTGGCTCCGTCGATCAGGCTGCTGGGTCTGCCTTAGACACAGCTCTGGATGGAGTGAGGCAGAGGTGACAGCCTCCTCCTCCTCAAACCTTAACATTCTGGTGTGTGTCCTCCCAAGACCAGGGGCTCCCAGACCCCGTGGGGTTATTGTGCTTCCTTCTCAGAAGCAGAGCCAATACCCAGATCATCTGGTGAGCCCCCAAGCCAAGGCGCCACTGCCTGGGGTGACACTCTCTTTCAGAACGTCCTCACTGCAACTACATCTGCTCACACTTCCTAGCTCCACTCCTCCACCTCATGGCCGTGGTCCTCTCTCTAGAATACTGGCATCCTCTCCTTGCCCTCTCTCTAATATAAGGTGCTTTCAGGGTCCCTGCTTGGTGCCCCCCCCCCAGTCCCTGATCTCTCCTTCATCAGGCCTTGATAATGCTGTACTCCTTCCTCCCAGCCTGTGAGCTCCTTGAAAGAAGGAACTCCTTTGTCCTTGCTTCCCAAGGACCCAGTGGCGTGTCTTCCACAAAGCCCGTGCTCGGTTGCTGCTTGTTGAATAGGTCATCTTCACCACCCAGGCAGTGCCAGCCTGTCTCCAGACACAGGGAGAATCAGACCCATGAGCTATTTCCCTAGTTATTTATATGAGTTTGAGAAAAACTTTGGTATTTGTCAGAAGTTCTGTGAATTTGCATTGCAAAGAGATCGACAAAACCATGATAAGAGAACTGGGGCCTCCTTAATCATCCTGCTCTATTCCTCCCAGTTAGGAGAGGTCCGGGAGCATCACCCCTCACACTGATGCACATCAGGGTATGAGGTCATGGGGTGCAAAGGAACGTGGTGTGTTTGAGTTTTTCTGAAATCTAGCATGAAGAGATGGACTCATGCCTTTGTTGTTGCAATTGCTTCGGAGTAGAAAGATGCAGACAAAGGAGTCAGGCATGAGATGAAAATGGAGCTGTCAGCAAGATGTCAGGGCCATATCTCCCAGGGATGTGACAGAGGGGTCAGATGTTGACAAGACCTGGCACATGCACTTCTCACAGCACCCTCCCTGGGGAGCAGGCTTATCTCAAGGGAGTGAATAAAATCTGCATTCTTCCCTGCTCTTGCATAAATCACCACATGGGTCAGCACCACTTCACAAGGCAGCTGGCATTCGGCCCTTTGGGATATGCTTTCCCTCGACAGTTTTAGCAACAAAAAGATGAAATATGGTCTATCATGACCAAGCAAGAAGGCTGACTGTAGAAAGTCAGTAACTCTACTCCAAGGAGGCACATCAAAGCAGATATTGCACCTGAAAAAGGTAACCCAGGTGTGGAAGTTGCTTTGATCTGAGCAAATCCACCCAGGGGAATCTAGCTGGAGCTCTTAACGTCTGCCTACTTGGGCTCATGCACAAAGTGATAGGGAAACCAACTGCATCAGTCAGGTTCTCTAGAGAAGCACAAAAAACATTTATATAAAGAGATTTGTTTCAAGGACTTGGTTCACTGAATTCTGGGGGCTGGCAAGACTGAAATGCATAGGGCAGGTGGCAGGCTGGAAATTCTGGCAAGAACTGAAGATGCAGTCTTGACTTAAAATCCATAGGGGCGGTCGCAGGCTGGAAACTCAGACAAGAGTTGATGTGGTAGACTTGTGGCAGAATTTCTTCTTCTCCAGGAAACCTCAGTTATCTTAAGGCCTTCAATGGATTGGAGGAGGCCCACTGCATTGTCAAGGATAATCTATCTGACTTAAAGTCAACTGATTGCTATGAAAACCCAACAGCTAACAGGATAATCAATGGCGAAGTTCTGAAAGATATCCCCCTGAGATCGGGAACAAGACAAGGATGCCCCGTTTCATCATTGCTATTCAACATTGCACTAGAAGTTCTAGCCAGAGTGATTAGGCAAGAAAAGGAAATAAAAGGCATCCAAATTGGAAAAGAAGTAAAACTATTTCTATTTGCAAACGACATAGTCCTTTATATAGAGAATCCCAAAGAATCCACAAGAAAACTATTAGAGCTAATAAGCAAATTCAGGCTTAAAGTACAAAATTCGGTTGTGTTTCTACATACCAGAATGAATAATGCAAAATAGAAATTAAGAAAACAACTCCATTTACAACAACATCTAAAAGAATAACATATCTAGGAATAAATTTAACCAAGGAGGCAACAGAATTGTACTGCTTTCTATGCGACACTACTGAAAGAAATTAAAGAAGACCTAAATTAATGGGGAGACACCCTGTGTCCATGAATCAGAAAACTTATTAGTGTTAAGATATCAACACAATCTCTCTCAAAATTTTAGTAGCCTTTCTTGCAGAAATTGTAAAGTCCATCCTCAAATTTATATGGAATCACAAGGAACTCCAAAGAGCCAAAATACTCTTGAAAAAGTAAAACTATGTTGGTGGTTTCATTTGTCCCAAATTCAAAACTTACCACAACTTCAGTGTAATCAAAGCAGAATGGTATTGGTGTAAGGATGGAAATTTAGACCAATGGAATAGAATTGAGAGTCCAGAAATGAACCCACACATCTATGGCCAACTGATTTTCAACAAGGCTGCCAAGACCCTTCAATGGGGAAAGAATAGTCCTTTTAATAAATGGTGCTGGGAAAACTGGATATCCACATACAAAAGAATGAAGTTGGACTCCAACCTCCCACCATATACAAAATTAACTAAAATGGATCAACAACCTAAACATAAAAGCTAAAACCATAAATTGCTTAGAAGAAAACCTACAGGACAATCTTCAAGACCTTGGATTTGGCAATGAATTCTAATATATGGCACCAAAGGATGATCAACAAAAGAAAAAAATAGATAAATCCAACTTTTGTGCATCAATTGACATCATCAAGAAAGTGAAAAGACCAACCTACAGAATGGGAAAAATAGCTGCGATTCATATATATGATAAGGGTTTAAAATCCAGAATAGTTAAAGAACTGCTACAACTCAATAAAGTCACAAACAACCCAATTAAAAACAGGCAAAGGGCTTGCATAGACGTTCCTCTAAAGAAGATGTACAAATGACCAATAAGCATTTGAAAATGTGCTCAATATCATTGGTCATCAGGGAGATGAAAGTCAAAACTACAATGAGATATCATTTCACACCCAACAGGATGGCTACTCCTAAAAAAGAAAATAACAAGTGTTGATGAGGGTGTGGGGAAATTGGAACTCCTGTACACTACTAGTGGGAATTTAAGATGGTTCAGTCACTGAGAAAAACTGCTTGGCAGCTCTTGAAAAAGTCAAACATAGAATTACCCATATGACCCAGCAATTCTACACCAAAGTATATAATAAAAAAAAAAATTTAAAGTGGGGGCTCAAACAGATACTTCTGCACCAATATTCATAGGAGCGTTATTCATAATAGCTAAAAGGTGGAAACAATCCAAGCATCCATCAACAGCGATGAGTGTGGCATATGCATACAATACAATATTATTCAGCCATCAAAATGATCGAAGGACTCATACATGCTACAACATGGATGAACTGGAAAGTGTTATGTTGAGTGAAGTAAACCAAGCACAAAAAGAAAAATACTGTATGCTCTTGCTTCCATGAAATATCTAGAATAAGCAAACTCAAAGACACAGAAAGTAGACTAGAAGTTACCAGGGGAGGGGAAGGTGGAGAGTAATTGCTAAACAGGCCGAGAGTTTCTGTTTGGGATGATGAAAAAGTCTTGGTAAGGGATGGTGGTGATGAGAGATGACACCGACACCACTGAAGTGTAAATGGGAAATTTTGTGTTTATATATTACATAACCACGTGATGAGAAAAGTCAACTGATTATACATGCTAATCACTTCCACAAAATATGTTCCCAGTAGCACCAAGGCTAGTGTTTGACCAAACAACCGGACACCTTAGCCTAGACAAGCCAACACATAAAATTACCTGTTATGCTACTCTGAGGGAGCTCAGGCTGCAAAATGAGGAACCTCCCGGTGATAACTGGAGCATAGGGAATGACCCTTCCAGTTTGTGTTTATCTGCTTGTGTTTAAATTTAGTGAATTCCAAAATATGAAAACTAGCTTTGATAATATTTTATAGCTTAACTCTGACTTGTCCTTCTTGGCATGTATTTTACAAACACGGAGTAAAGACTTTCTGTCAGCTTTACTGCCATGTGCTCAGTTGAGATTTCCAGTGAGATGGTTTTGTTTTTATCATCCTGTAAGTTTTATTTGCTGTATTCAATATACGGATGGAAATCTGTACTGGTAGATCTAGATATGCATGAATAGAATTGACGTATTTTGCCAACGTTGAGATTTACAGCTCGAGTGCACATTTTCTGGCCACTGGCCCCTGGTTACAATTTTCCAGCCCCTTGTGTTTTATGTCAGACTTGATATTGGCATGCCAACCAAGCTTAGTGCCGGTACAAAACGTCTCTTTGAAGAGAGCTGTGAAAGGATTGTTTTATTTTCCGTTCACACCCACATCTCCCGGTGTTGGTGCAAGGCACATGTCCAAGTTCCTGCTGAGACACTTCAAGACAATTTCTTAGTAACAAACTGCCACGTCTTGAGTTAATTCTCCAGGTAAAATAATGATGAAAGTGCTAATACGTGTAGCTATAATCATAAGAGCAAATGTTTAAAGGAAAATTTAAAAACATGTCAGAATCCAGTCTCTAGTGATTTCGTGGGATTTGCTGTGATAATAAGGACCTTTCCCCAAATAGCATTCACCCAAGACACCGCAGTTACTTATAGAATGGCAAATTGTCTGATAATCTAAGGCATTTTATTTTGCCCCTTCACTTTGGTTTCATTGGCCATTCATTCAGAAATTCAAAATCCCTACCTAAACGATGCACACAAAAAAAGTCTAGAGATAACCAAGTTTCAGCATGCTGTTGAGAAATCTTGAACAGGTAGATCTTGGCTTGCTTAGGTACTATACAATATCATGGATGCAAATGGCTTCACACACACGCACGCACTTGCAAGTACACACACATGTACACACAAATACACGCACAGGATCAGAGCCCATTCTCGGATAGAATGTGTTATAAAGGGCCTCAGAGATGTTGCTGGTGGAAATCGGACCAAAGGCCTGATAGAGGAAGCCAGTTGCCTCCAGTCATCCAGCTGGTTAAGGACTCAAAGTCTCCTGACCTTAAGAGCTGTTCTGTGCTGACTTTGATGGGTGTGTTATTTTTGTAGGAGCATCCATCCCAAGAGCTGGTGGAAGAGGGCAAGTTCCTTGGAGGTATGATTTTGTTTTTCATCCATATTCTCAGCTGTTGCAGCTTAGAGAAGGTAGACTCTAGAGGTATAACATGTCATTTTGAATTGAGGTGTACCAGGCAGGAGGACCCAGTCACATGTTGGCATCTTAAAGATGGCAGGATTTCCCCATTGTCCCTGAGTAGCTTCACCAGATGTCTAAAAAGCAATCACATCATGTTCCATATGAATGCACGTGTATTTTCACCTTCTGGCTTATATTTTAACCACTGAAACTAATGACACAAAATTACTTTCTCAGCAAAACTCAAGATTTCACTTGTTTAGATCTATTTAGTTGATACTTTATGAAGGAACTCTCAAGAAGTCAATTAAACCTCTTCCATTGGATGGCAGATAATAACTTAAAAGCCATAAGAGTCTCTAAAAACATAACTTTTAACAAATCTAAATGGTTGGGAACTTCTGACAATATAATTGGCAGTCCATGAATACGAATGCTCCCTATATAGAAATCAATTACAACCCTACAACAAAGCCTTTCTTCTAAGAGTCTCTGGGCATCACAAGGTGTCCTTTGCATTCTCTAATGTTTCCAGAGCACCAGTCACAGGTGAGGCTGTTCTTACACGTGGGGAAGCTGAAATGGAATAGGGTTAAGATTTGTCCATGCTGATGCATCCAAGGACAGTATATCTAAGTGTTAACACCCAGAGTGAGGAGACATCCCAAGTGAAGCAGAGCTCATTTTCTCTCCTTCCTTCTACTCAATTCACCAAACACCTGTTGGGGGACCTACTATGTGCTTGAGAGTTAGTGGACCTTTAATGGCTTAGAGCATGAGCTCTGGACCCAAACTGCCAGCGTTCACGTCTCAGCCCTGCCTTTTATGAGCTCTTTGATGTTGGTGATATACATAATCTCTCTCTGCCTCAGTTTCTCCATATGTGAAATAAGGTTAACAATATAACTAACCTCGAAGGGCTACAGAGTAAAACCAAATGGATTGACAACCAGTTCTGCTTCCCTTTTAGGCATAGAAAACTGGAAAGAACATAACTCCTTTCCTAACAGGACAAAGCCAGAAGAACTCTAATATCACAACTCTTCTTGAACCCATAAGACAGCTGAGGGCCCCAAACCATTAAGTAGCCTGAACTCCAAGGAAGAATGAGCACCCCAAGGAGATCTGGAGCATGTGGACTGCCTCATCCATGGTGTAGCATAAGAAGCAGGCCAGCATGCCATACAAGTGAATATGGAGAAGGCAGCGTAAATTTTAATGAATTACATAGGCCAAGAGTGGACAACTTAACAGCATTGAACCCTGGAAGCTGAAGACAAAAGGAGGGTCTGCACCCATTCCTAGACTATTTCTCACCTCTTCTACCAGGTATACACGAGAAAGATTATGGCAGGAGAGCAGAGGGAGAATATAGCATGAAACCCTCTTGCTTTCCTAGACCTTTTCTCAACTACTTTATCCCTCTGGGGGAAAAGTAGCAAGACCTGTTGTCCCCAGGGAATAGATAAAACCTTCAATGATGGGAAAGAAAGGAGGGAAAAGCCCTCTACTCCATGAGACCTGCCATGATATAAGGCAGAGATTGACTGCCTGCCATGGAGAGAAAGGGCAGGAGTGCTGGGGAAACTCCACTCCAGGGGCCCAAGACTGAGGCCAGACCCTGAACCCAACAACAAGCTTTGCAAGCAGAGCGTGACAGGCAACAGTGCTGTCCTGTCAGAGCAGGAAAAAGGGCATGGAGGGAGCCTACCTTTGTGGGGCAAACACCAGATGTTGGAAGCTTAGGATGGAGCACAGATAATGAGAATAATTCTCTGGCAACCCAGATTATGAGGCATCGTTTGAGGAATTTGAAGCCTGGTGCATTAAAGGTAACCATAGCAACAACAAAGAGACTCTTGACAAGATTAATTCATCGTCTTACGCTAACTGACAGAGAAGAGGTATGACCCATTCAGTCTGTCCTGTTGTACTTAAGATGTATGGTATTGAGTCAAGAACTATGGAACACTAGAAAAGAAAACAAAAAACAAAAAGGAGAACCCACTCACAAGAGAAAGGTCAATCAACAGAACAAGACTCAAAAATGATCTAAATTTTGAATCATTAGACTGGAACTTAAAAATAACCAAGATTAATGTGGCAAAGGAAAAAGTAGAAAAAGTTGACAACATGTATGAATAGGTAGAAACTATAAAGAAGAGTAAAATGTGAAGGATACAAATAAAAAATTATTTGAAAGGCTTTTATTAGTAGGGGCGATAGAGCTGAGGAAAGAATTGGCAAACTTGAAGAGATACCAGTAGAATTTAGCCAAATAAAACACAAAGAACATGAGTGAAAAAAATAGAACAGAGTATACAAGAGGTGTGGGACAATATCAAATACTCTGACATACATGAACTGGGAATCCCAGAAGGAGAAGGGAGAGAGAATGGAACAGAAAAATATTTGAAGAGATTAACCAAGTTTCCAAAAACTATGAAAGATGACTAACTTGTTAGCTTGTGCAGAATTGGTAAAAAGGATGCGTGTTAATCTTTGGAAATAAAGAGAAAACGTGAAAACATAACATAATGTTTGTTACTAGCAGTGCTATAATATGAGCATGACAGTGGTTGAAAGGAAAAGTCTAAGGTCATGTAGATTACTAAAAAGAAAGCTTAAAAATGTAACATGGGACTGTATGGCATAGTGAAACCTCATGTGAAATATGAATATGGGTAATAGTGCCTATATAAGACTTTCTTTGAAACTGAACAAATGTATGTTAATGTTACAAGATATTAATATAAGACAACCACATTATGCTAAGTAAAAGAAACCAGACACAAAGTACTGCATATTGTACGATTCCATTTATACAGCATGTAAATATAAATCAATTTATAAGGATGAAATTAGATTAGTGGTTATGTAGGGCTGGGGAAGGACAAAGGATTTAGAGATGACCACTAAGGGGTGTAGAGTTTTTCTTTTTGGAGTAATGAAATTGTTCTAAAAAATTTGTGTGGTGATGAATGTACAACATTGTGATTACACTAAAAGCCTCTGAATATACACTTTGGATAGATTGTATGGTATGTGAATATATCTCAATAAAACTGCTTTGTAAGAAAGGTATTATCCAAGTAGCAAAGAGAATTTCAAGTGTGATAAGTTCTAAAATAACGTACTAGACACATTATAAACCTCTGGGAACCAAAGATAAGGAGAAAAACTTAAAGTGGCCAGAGAAAAATCGAATATATAATGTAAAGGGACAATGATAAGATTTAGAGCACATGTCTAATCAGAAAATCTTCAAAACAGAAGGGAATAAATAGAGTGACAACTTTAAATTTTAAAATTGGTCACCCCAAATCCAACATCCATTCCTGAGAAAAACTCTTATCAAACTAGGAACAGAAGAGAGCTTCCTGAACCTGAAAAAGGGTGTCTACAAAATATTCCTGCTAATATAATCAGTGGTTAAAGGATGAATACCACAATGTGGCATTGGTATTAAAAGAGACAGATAGAGCAATAGAGCAGAATAAAAAGTCCAGAAACAGATCCAGGCATATACGGAAAACTGACCTGATGGGCTTCGGTCGGAAAATGCTTTCTTAGACACGGCAGCCTGAGCATGATCTGTAAAAAGCAAATCCATACATTTGTCTTCATTAAAAGTAAAACTTCTGCTCTTTACAAGACAATTGTTAAGAAAATAATTTAAAAAAACCCATAGCCTTAGGGAAAATATTTGCAAATCCTGTATCTATTAAAGGACTTTTATCTAGAATATGTAAAGAACTCCCAAAACTTAATACATGAGCAAACAAACCAATGGAAAAAATGGCCAAAGGTTTGAACAGACACTGATCAAACAAGATATAAGGATGACAAAAAGTCACACCAAGAGATGTTCAGCATCACTGGTCATTAAGGAAATGCAAATTAAAATCACATTGAGATGCTTCTTCACGCCTATGAGAAAGGCTAAAATTTAGAAGACTGGCATCAAGGGCAGCAAGGATGTGGAGGAACTGGAATTCTCACACACTGCTGGTGGGTTACAAAATGGCACAACCACTTCGGAAAACAGTTTAGCAGTTTCTTATATAAACATACATTTGCTGCCTGATCCAGCCATTATACTCCTAAGTGTTTATCCAAAAAAAGTGAAAGCCTATGCCACGCGTCCGATCGGAGCCGTCCGATAAATGCTCGTAGCAGCCTTATTTGCAATAGCTAAAAACCAGGAGTGACCTATATATCTATAAATAGGTAAATGGACAACCGAACTGTGGTGCAGCCATTCAATGAAGCACTAGTCTGCAAGAAAAAGGAATACAAACAACATGGATGAATTTCAAAACAGTTACAATGAATTTGAAAAAATCAGACAGAAAAATAGTACATGGTGTGATACCATAAATATAAAAAATTCTGGAAACTGCAAACTGATCTATACTGACTGCAAGCAAATCAGTGGTTGCTTGGGGGTGACTGGTGAGCTGGGAAGGGGCAAGAATAAGGGGTTGTGCAGGGAATGAGGTTATGTTCGTTACCTTGATAGCTTTCATATCTATATATACTCATAGATATGAAGACACACAGGTCAAAATTTATCAAATTGTACACCTTAAATATGTGCAATTCATTTTTTATCAACTGTACATCAATAAAGTTGTTTAAAAAAGAGTGTACTGACACTAAGGAAGGATGTTTATGTGGGATGTTATGGGAGGTGGAGGAGGTGGGGAACATGGGAATCCCTGTAATTTTTGTGTAACATTTATGTAATCCAAGCATCTTAAAAAAAAAAAAAAAAAAAGTGGCTAAGTGGGAAAGAAACGTGTGTATTGTGAAATAATAGCTTCTTTGCTTTATAAGCCACATATTACATCTGTTTATCATATAAAATAATAAGGTATGCAGTGATTTTTGGGGGGAAGGAGAAGATTCTCATGTTAAAAGTTTTCTAAATTTTTAATTAGATTAACTTTTGTCAATATAGAGTACAAGATGAACTCTTAACCCTAGTAATCTATTGGTAGTTGAAGATTTACCAAATAAATGACAAGATGTAATTATATATATATATATATAAAAGAGTGTGCTGAACAAAAAACCCTCTTCATTCAGAGCTGGCCATTATCATTCCATCACAGCAGTTCTTTCCAAGGCCATCAGCGGCCCATGACTGTTTAATCAGATGGTCAATTCCAAGGCTTCATCTCGCATGACCTTCAGCAGCATTTGGCCCCATTGATCACTCCTAAGCATTTCTTGCTGGTTTCCCTCATTATCTTCTCTTAGTCTCAGAGAGCCCTGGGCTCAGTCCCTGGACCTCTTTTCCACTCTGTCCACACTACACTCTTTCAGTGGGTGACCTCATCCAGCTCCATGATTTTAAATCATGAGCTGGTTACCATCCCCCGCGTATCTCTCTAGCCAGAGCTGCTCCTGTAAGTCCAATCCACTGGATCCTTCTGTCTTTTCTACTTTCATGTCTGTTGGGCATCCCAACCTGCTCCTTACATGGTCTTCTCCAATCTTCCTTTGAGTTCTCCTTGACTCTTTGTCTCATCCAATGTATCATCAAGTCCTATTAACTCTACCATTGTAATATACCCAATTTCTCACCACGTTCCCAGCTGTGAGCTTGGTCCATGTCACCCTCATCTCTTGCCTGCATAGTGGTATCAGCCTTCTATGAGGGCTCCTGCTTCTGCCTCCTTGGTTTCCTACAGTCTATCCTCAAAACAACAGCCCAGTGATGCTATTCATTCATAAATTTGACCTGGCTCCTCCCCTTCCCCAAACCCTCCAAGTCCTCCAGTGTAAAAACCAGGAGCACCCACTAGCAGACCATCCCATCCCTCTCCCACTTTACCAGCTCTCTGATTCTGCACTCCCCATATCCCTCTCCCTGAGCCCCCCAGCACCTGTGCCCACAGCCTCCCTCCTCCAGGTGTCTGCCTCTTCCTCAGCTATCCACATTGGCCACTTCTCGTCATGTAGACCTCCAATCTCACCATCCTAAACCACAGCCCCACCCTTACCCCTGGTCACCCCCAGTCCTTTAGCTCTGTTGCTGCAGAGCCCACCCCGTCATTGCACTTGCTATATGCTTTATTTATATTTTTGTTGTCCCTCCCAATACAACGTTAATTCCACGAAGAGAACAGGGATTTCCATCTGTTTATTTTATTGAAGCACCCCAGGGTCTGGAACTAATGCTGCTCATAGATGTGGCATGTGGGATGGGTGAATGCGCGAAGGAATAGGTATTCAGTGCTTAGAAGAGGTTGTGATTGCTGGCACTGTGGTGGATTCAGAGACAAAGATCCCTGAGGAATGGCCAGCACTGCAGTCCCCATCTGCGGAAAACAGACCAGGAGGAGATGATGATGATTTCATGCACAGGGTGAAAACCTCTGAAGGACGGGTGGCCTTTGGGATGCTGGGGAAGGCACTAGACTGGAAGCCAGGAGACCCACGCTTAACTCACCTGCCTTTGCCTGGAAGCCTGTCACCTGCCCTTTCTGGGCAAGGTAGGGCCTGGAGCTGCGAGAGCCTGGCCACGATTCCATGCTGTGATCCAGAGATTTCTTAAAGGAAAACAGTCTGGCTTACATACAAGCCACTAGCCCAATGCCATTTTATGGGGTCAGACTAGATATTGTGGCCTTCACCTGTACCCCAGTGTCCTTAGGACCCCCACGGGAAGGACAGAGCCCAGGAAGGCAGAACCGTCTGAAGCTCTGGCCCCAAGCCTGGGAACCTTCATCTCCTGGGCTTCTTGGGAAATTCTTCAGGGACGGAGCCTCCCAGGGACCTGGTAACTGAGCAAGAAGGGATGGGAGGAAGCAGCTGGCTCCTGCAGACAGGGGCAGCCCTCTCATCTGCTCCCCAATATGCATATGGACCAAGATATTCTGGCAGGAGCAAGGACCAGGGAGAGGAACACAAAACCAAACAGCAGCATACTGCCAACTCGGCAGCAGAGTATTCCTGTTTGTACAAGCTGTCGTCGTCTGAATGGGAGCTGGAATCACACTTATCGGAGGAGGCGGCCCGAGGAGCGGGAAATGTTAATGGGACAAGCCAGTGACCCCTGGGATGTCTAATTGGGTGCATTTCATTGGGGTTTGCACGGTCAGGGCCAGGCCTGACAGTCAGAACTCCCGTGGAGGATCGCATATTTATTCTGGAAAAAAATGCATGGAAGCACTAACTTCCTCTGAAGTCCCGGGTGACAAGCACCGAGCTTTGAGTGTATGGTCCCCTGTTACTCAGCTGCTCAGACACTGCCAAATAAATAATGAAGAGCTGTCAGTGTAATCTGCTTAGGTCAACTGCAGCTTCCTCTGCTTAGCTAACCTCGGTGAGCTGTCAGCTCCCATCTACCTGACCCCTCCCCTGGGGCTGCTGGCGGCTTCTGAGCTAGCTGTTCGTCAGGCCTCCTTCCTCTCTCAAACCCCTTTCCCGCGTGCATCCACTTATTGCCAGGATAAGATCCTCTATCGTTCCAGAGCCTTGTGTGCAATTAAAGATCCCATCAGGAACTGTGGGCAATTTACAACCCCATAAAGTATACCCAGAATCCCACCCCCGTACTGTTACCTGGTGCCGGGAGGGAGGTGAAAGGGAATCTTAGATGACATCTTGGGTGATGGGCTTTGCTGGCTGCAGGGCATGTGGGACCCCAGCTTTAAGGAGGAAGTTGCCCATCAGGGGCCCCAGGGCCCAGCGGTCAGCCTCTCAGCCCCGTGCAGCGCGGGAAATTTTTTTTCAATAAACAAATCAATTTTGTTGATACAACTATTAAAACGTACAATTTATCTAAAGTGTGCTATCAGTGGTATTAGGTAAAATCACACAGTTGTGCATTCATCACTCCAATCATTATTTTTTAATATTATTTAATTATTTTGAAGATACTTAGATTACATAAATGTTACATAAAAAGTATAGGGATTCCCATATGCCCCGCTCCCCACCCCTCCCACACCCTCCCACATAAACAACATCCTTCATTAGTGTGGCACATTCATCGCAATCGATGGGGCATTGCCACTGAGCATGGGCCACAGTTCACATTGTAGTCTACACTCTCTCCACACAATTCTGCAGGCTGTGGGAAGACATTTAATGGCCCATATCTGTCATTGCAGTGTCATTCAGGACGATTCCTAAGCCTGAAAAAGCCCCTGTCTTTCCCTCCCCCAGCCCCCAGGGCCTCCAGTGGCCACTGGCTCCACGTCAGTGCTGTAATTTCTTCCATTGCTAGAATCACAATAAGTCTATAGTAGAAAACCAGCAAGTCCACTCTAGTCCATAGCATTCCCCAATCCTGAGGGGTCTGGGATGGCGATGTCCACCCCACCTCCGAATGAGAGGGGGCTTCGATCCCATACAGCCGATGGATAGGACTCTCTTGCTTGCACATGTAGGCTCTCTCGCTTCCTCTGTATGGTAGTTGTCCATCTTCACCCCCTTATCAGTTGTCCTGGGTGAGTCCAATGAACTGGAGAGTAGATGTAGCAACTCTGCTGAGGCTTTTATGCTTCTGAGCAGGCCTTGGGACGGTGCAAACCGACAGAGCCCAGCACCCCACATTGTTCTTGCATTTGTTTAGGGATTTTTCCTCCCTCAAAACTTTGAAACGAGGTTAGGACACTGTTGGCTTCATCATTAGTGAGTCTTTAATTTTTTTCTCCCTTGCATTACAGAAGAGCAATAAGAAATCAAATTCTCTAACGGAGCTGGAGGCAGCAGGACAACCCTCTGGGAAGGGAGCTATTGTCAGAGACGGGAGAGCGGCTTAGGAAACATCTCCTGCTTTTCTGTAATACCGACCTTGGACAGAGCTTTTTCATTAAATTACCCCTTAAGGGAAGTCTTTATCCAATACTCAGCTTTTGTGGTAAAATTACAATTATTATACAGGCACAGAAATAAAAGCCCAGGGTAGCCCATGCAATCGGGACCAATTCCACCGTAAGGTTGCTATCAGCAATTTCCTCCCCGCAGTCCATCACGTTACGAAGGCAATTTGTCCCCCCCTTCGGTTTCCGAGTTTGTGTATAATACCCAGAATGCAATACAATAAAACTCCTGATCTGTGATATTAAATAGGTCATAAAAATGTCAGCAAGAATAACTTATTTTTTAAACTGTCATTAAAAATGATATACAATTAGGGCGGACTATAAAAGATGATTAAAAGTGCAGCCCTCCATAAATTCAAAAGGGCTTGTGTTTTTGCTTTTCTGAGCAAAATGGTAATGGCCAGACGTTGGTTTCAGGGGGACGCATCTCGGAAGGACAAGGCAGAAACATACTACGAAATTTCGCATACACACTATTTGTCTTTTACAAGATTAAGGAAGAGCCTGTGGAAATGCAGGGAGGAGTCTCCTGCTGATTGAGACGCCTGTGGCCTGGCTGTAGGTTCTCCTAACGCTTGGAGCCCATGACTCCCGTTTCAGATCTTTCCCCAGCCCCTTCCTGGACTTGCATATATCGTTTGGGGGATGGCTTTAAATATGAGAAGGATGTGTCCTCGTGTACAACCTACTGCTCACCAGCCAGGGGCCAGTCTCTGCCTTCTTCCGGCGAGTCGCCATCTGTTATCTGGGTGGTGTATTAAGGTTCTCCAGAAAAAGAGAACCCACAGAAATATATACTTACATATATATATAAAAAACTAATAAATATAGGACACCTATTTAGAGTTATATGTATTTAATATTTTCATTTAAATATGCTATAAACATACTGCAAATACACAAATGAGATTCAAGCAAAAATAATGCCAACCCCAACCCTAATCTTTTTTTTTGTATTATCTGATTTGTTTCATATATTTTATTTTATATGCATTTATTTTATATGTAAATATATGTGATTTAAAACAAATATAATTTGTATATAAAATAAATTAGTAAATATAAAAATAAATAGACTATAACAAATACATATAGCTATATATGTTAGATATATATATATATAATAATATTTTAAAAGATGCTTAGATTGCATAAATGTTACACAAAAATTACAGGGATTCCCATGTTCCCCACATCCCACACCTCCCACACCCTCCCACATAAACATCTTTCATTAGAGTGGCACATCCCCTGCAAAGGATACACACATCCTGGGGCTTTGCCACTAAGCATGGACCATAGTTCACACTGTAGACCCCACTCTCTCCCACACTGTTCTGCATGGTATATGCTGATGTAAAATGGCCTATATCTGTCGTTGTAATGTCACTCAGGATAATTCCCAAATCCCAAAAAAACCCCTATATTACAACTGCTTTTCCTTCTCCCTGCCCCGAAAGCATCCAGTGGCCACTGGCTCCACATCAATGATGTAATTTCTTCCATTGCTTGAATCACAATATGTCTACAACAGAAAACCAGTGAGTCCACTCTAGTCCATAGCTCTTCCCCCAATCCTGAAGAGTCTGGGATGGTAATGTCCACTCCACCTCCAAGTGAGAAGGGGCTTATATCCCATGGATAAGATGGATGGATTATCCTGCCTGCAGCTACAGACTCTCTCCATTCCCTGGGATAGCCGTTGTCCATCATCATCTCCTCGCCAGGTGTCTTGGGTGAGTCCATTGAGCTGTAGAGTAGGAGTTGCAGCTCCACCGAGATTCCAGTCACAGCTGGCACATGGGCAGGCCAAAGGCTCCAGCCTCTGGAAGCACATCTACAAACTCCAGCACCAAGTATAGGTTTGAATAGAAGGGACTGATGGACCATGTGCAGGGAGGACTTATTTGAGTCCAACTCTGTCACTCTCAGGAGCACAGATTCCAAAGTATAGCCCACTGATAAGGCATCAATCTCTGGAGCTATCCCCCCTTATATAGAACCTGGGTGTCTCCAGAGCCCTCAGGAGCCCTCTGTGTGGGGTGATATCTACTTTGGTGTTATGAGATCCTATTGAGGTGTGCGTAAGCGTTACCTCTGGGATGGCCTCCTGACTCTCTTTGAAGTCTCTTAGCCATATGAACTCATTTGTCTTTACCTTTTCCCCCTTTTATTCAAGGTCTTTTTCCAGTCATATTGCCAGTTGGCACTTGGTAGTAATCCCTTGTTTCCAGGGAGGCTCATCCCTGGGAGTCATGTCCCATCCGGGGGGGAAGGTAATGCATTCATATGCTGAGTTTGGCTTAGAGAGAGACCACATGTGAGCAACAAGGAGGCAACTCTTAGGCACCCCATAACAATAGGCTAAGTTTCAATTACAAGAGCAAAGACTTGTAAGGCTAGTCATCAATAACAAGAACCCATCAGTGGGCCATCCTCCTTAGCCAGACACTGCCCCTGCACTTGGGGGGCTGTTGCTGCTCCCTTGGAGAATGTGGCAGAGCTCTCCAGGCTGGGAATTCAGTATTCTCTCATTTATTGAGTGATTCTCCACCCACTGTGACCATGCCCCACCCCTTGATCATTTGAACGATTTTATATATCTTTTATGTATATTCAGGTGAACTTCCTCCCATGAAACCCCCATCCTTGACACCCCCCACCAACGATCCTCTCCTGCCTCCATTGTAACCCTTCTGTGATCCAAACCTTCCTTAAAGATGAAGCCCATATAATAGCCAAATACAATTAATAGGAAAATGAAATAATAACGATAAGTTTAAATGTAAGAGATAAAATACATGGAAACTTAAAAAAAAACACTAAAAATAAAATAAAATGAAAGGATTGGGATATTCAAAAAATGGGAAAAAACAAAAAATTAAAAAAAAATTTTTTTTAAACATTTTTATATGTAAACATTAAGAGATTTATTGCAGGAATTGGCTTGTGTGACCATGTGGATTGGCAAGTCCAAATTCCATAGGGCAGGCCACAAGTTAGAAATTCTGATGACGGTGTCGTTGAATTCCCCAGGAAAAGCAGGCTGGCTGAAGTAGAGACAGACGTTCTTCTTTCTGCATTCTGAAATCCTCAGTTCTTGCTTTAAGGACTCCACCTGATTGGGATGAGGAGACTCCCCTCATTGCCAAAGGCAATCTCTTTTGTTGATTGTAGATGCAATGAGCCGTAGATGCAATGAACTGTAGATGCAATCAACTGACTGTAGATGCTAATTCATCTGTGAAATAGCCTCACAGCAACAATCAGGCCAATGCTTGCTTGACCAGACAAGTGGACACCATAACCTAGACAAGCTGGCACATGAAATTAACCATCCCAGGGGAATTGGATCACAGCAATTGAATAATTGGCTGATTAGAGAGAAATCCTTTCCTCCGATGATATTTTACTTGGAACCATGTGCTTGTCCTGGGCCTGTTTACCCCAACAGGCTGTTTTCCAGGCTCCCAGGCCACTGGTTTATAGCCAGTGGAAGCACCGCAGGAGGCTGGCCTGTGGAGAAGAGTTGGAAGCTGGGATATTCCTTCCCGACTCTTTCTGCCCCAGGCAGCCTCTCAGGCTGTGGCTGTGTCCTCTCTGTGGTCCAGCTCCCACAGGACAGACCCACCACCATTCCAGCTTCCATCTGGTGACCTCTGAACTCCAGAAACACTGCCTCCTCCCTCTGACCCTCTAGCTCAAGAGGGGCTTCCCTGTCTAACTTCTGAGCTTTTCTATCATGTGTTTAATCAGTCCCCATGTGTGAAATCCCTCTGGTTTAAGAGCTCATGTGGTTTCTGCTTTTCGATAAGGCTCCAACTGATACAATCCCAAGCAGAGAGTGTGTTGGAGCTGAGGCCCTCAGGTTAGAGCAGGGGTAGGGCCTGGAAACCCAGCAGCCTGGCTACCTCCCACCTTTCCTTGTCCTCCAGGGAGAGTGCAAGTCGGCCATGGAAGCCCCTGGAGTTCTGTGGGGAGCTATATGCAAACCTCAGGCCAGAGCAGTTTCTGACCCGTGGGACAGGGCTGAGAGAACTGAGGGGCAGGTGGTGTGGCCGCTGCCCTCTGGGCCTGCACAACGTGTGGCTCAGACCCAGGGCTGGGGGGGGGGGGCCCAACATGTGATGCCATGCTTTTGCAGGATGCTGGTGACACTCGGCTAAGCCAAAATGCTGGTCTGGTAAAATAAGATTGTAGCAGCCTTTCCCCAACGTGCAGAGGAAGCCATGCTAATGATAGAACTTTCTCAAATTTAAGCTATTACCCCATGATTTTGTCTTAAACCTTTGGCAGCTACCCCTAGCGCCGTAACAAGCACAGACAAACGACACACATGTGGGAATAAATGCTCGGGAAGCAGGGAAGCAGTCCAGGCCACGTGGCAGGGCTGGTGGCTTTCCATGGACACAGGCTTGGGGTTTCAATTTTATGATTTCATTTTCTAACAACACTAATCCCAGTGATGGAATTAAATAGCATACTCCACCACTTTCTGCAAAGAGCTGTGTGACGCCAAGGTGTACCCACCAAACCACCATGCACTGAGCAGCTTCTGGGCTTTTCCACCACCCGTACCATCAGCTCCGTGTCAAACCCCTCGGGCTTAAATCCCCATGCGTTGTCCATTTGCTGATAAGACCCTGACTGATAGAGCCAACCCCGAGAGCAGAAAGACCCTGGGTGGCGCAGGGTGCGACCCGGGAAAGAGTGGGGATGGGTCGGCGTAGGAGGAGATGGTCACCAGGAAAAGGGGGAGAGCGAGCCTTCAGGACCCTCAGAGGCTGAAGGAGGGTCGCAGGCTCACGGGCGCCTTCTTGTGCATTGGTTTTGGAACAGGGACAGCACTGACTTTGAAAAATATTTCAGCTTTAAGGCCCCATCTTCTTACCACCACCCCCTCCCCATTTCCTAAATGTTCTCAAATGTCTTTTTCTCTTCCTTGTCTTCAGAGTTTGAAAGTCCCCAGTTTAGATCTTCACTTGTCCCAAACATTTTCTTTCTTGGGGGACAGTCAGCTACTTATCTCATACTATGACTTAAAGTTACTGGGCTTTCTCTCCAGCTTGTGGCTGTCCCGAATCTGACCCAGTGAGACTTCTTGCACTGTGGGCAGGACCTCTGGCTGCCAGGCCATGGTGATGTCTCCCCAGTGGCAGAGTGGTAGGCACAGACCACTGCCTCCATGGAAGCCCATCCCAGGCCTGTCATCCCCGGCTTCCTCCTCATTCCATTGAGTTTCTTATTCATTTCATTTTGTTTGTGTTTCTCAAAGCAGAGTTTGGGGACCCTCGGCTAACATCTCAGCTCTCTCATGAGGTCATCATTCTCATTTTTGGGAGATGCCTTTGCTTCTTTTAATCTGTTGCTTTTATGTATCTACAAGGAAACAACCACTGATTCAGAAATTCAGGGGATCCAAAGGAAAAAGAGAACTTCAGAGGGAAGAACCCCTCTCCGCCCAGGGTGCCTCCTCCAACCTGAGAAGCCCCTTGTACCCAGAGTGGATCTTGTGTGGCCCTGACTACTGGTGAGCAGAGGATGGGATCAGAGCTGGCTTCCTGGACACAGCTGCCCAGAGCAGCAGACAGGGGTGGTATGGCACCTTGAAGTTTTTTTTTGTGAATCCCAGAAAAGATCATGTTCTTGGACCTACTCCATTCCTGTGGGGATGGGACCCTTTGATTGGACTGGATCCAGCTGGGGACCTTTGATTAGACTACTTCAGTGAGGCGTGACCCAGGGTGGGTCTTGGCCTCTTGCTGGGGTCTTATATCAATGGAAGACTGAAAGCAGAAACACAGAGAAGGAGAGCCACCATTGTTTCTCTGCCAGGTGAGAGGGGTCTCCAGGATCACCTATAGCAGCAGAAAGACAGAGAAACCCTGAGAGGCTGAGAGAGGCTGGAGGCTGGAATCAGCGGAGCAGTCAGTCCAAAGCTGAAGAGATGAGGCCAGGGAGAGACGAGTCATACGCCCAGTTGCCCACAGCTGAGCTCAGGGAGGAAGTGAGCCTGGAGAAGAAGGCAGAGACTGGCTGCCATTTTGCCCTGCCACATGGCAGGAGTCCAGTAGCCAAACTTTTGTGAAAAAGCCTCTCTGATGAGGCCTTGATTTGGGCATTTTCACAGCCTCGGAATAGGAGATTTTACCCTAATCAATTCCCATTACAAAAGCCAACCTTTTTCTGGTATTTTGCATTGGCAGCCTATGGCAAATAGGTGGTTTACTCAGAGGCCAACTCTGTTCTGCTCCCAGACTCTGACTTCCCAGACACAGGACAAAATGGAAAAGGCAGGGGATGGGGCGTGAGGGGAGCTCCAGGCATCCAGCCTTGGCCCTGGAGGCTCAAGGAAGCTCGAGCGACCCTTTGCTCGGCTGCAATATGGCGGGTGTGGCCAATCTCTCAGACCACCTCGCACCCTGGTGTCCCAGCAGGGGCACCCCACTTGCCTGTTGAGTTGTCCAGATGGTTTATGTGCTGTGCAGGGGCTTAGAGCCACTGGGCTGCCACTTTTGACCTCAAACAGTGGCAATGTCATTGGGTTCAGCTTAATAAAGGCAGATCCCCAGGCACAGAATGTGGGCTCCTGGGTCCTCGGGATTTCTGCAGCCAGCTGAAGTCGGAAGGTCTTCCCAAACCTGAAGGATGTGGAGACCCGGTTTCTCCCACCAGGACAACTACCTTGTCTGTTTCCAGGAATACATTCAATATGTCATGCTGAGAGCCCGCTGTTCCTGACTTCCTCTTCTCACTTCTCTATTTATAAATAACCCCAGATGCCGTCCTTTTATGCACTCTGAGAAATCTCACTCCTTCAAAGGTTCCTGCTCAAAATGCTGCCCAGTTTGGGAGAAAAGCAATAATGGTTCTTTTCCCACAATTGTTTTTTCTGACCACAACTACATTTCAAGTCCCTACTAGGAGCTCTGGGGACCAAGTTTCTGCCTTCAAGATGCATCCACCTGCACACCCATCTGTCCATCACACGCCATCTGTCCATCGCATGCCCGTCTGTCCATCGCTCACAGGCAGGCTTTCGCCAGCTCTCTGGGACCTGGTCTTGGCCCGTGGTGCCCTGCAATGAGTCCACACGAATCACTGGGTCTACCCCGTGAACTGCTGTACCAGGAACCTGAGCCCAGTGCTCACTCATGGACTGGAATGCTCCCTCCTCCTGGTTCAGTGTCACTCCAAAGGCCAGCCCTTTCTCATGGGAAAAGCCATACATTTTTCCTAGGAAGGGAAGAACCAGGGATCCAAGAAGGCACTTTTCCCTAAACACCAGTGATTGAGCTTGGGCACTGTGGTGGTTTGGAGCTGTTTGTACCTCAGGAAAACAGGATCCACCTCTGTGTCTGTGTGCCCACTGCGAGAAGGACCTTGTGATGGGGTGACTTCAGCTGGGCCACCTCAGTCAGGATGGGTCTTAATCCTGTAACTGGAGGCCCTTATAAGCAGAGTGAAACTCAGACACGGAGAATTAAAATTCGGAGAGAATTCTGAGAGAATTAAGAAGCTGAAATTCAACGGAGCTTGGAAGAGAATGGAGAGGTCAGGAGAGGTCGCCATGTGCCTTGCCCTGTGACAGAGGAGCCCAGGACTAAGGATCGCCGGCAGCCAGTCCAGAACGCCAGCTTTCGTGAAGAAAGCATCGCCTTGACTTGGACTTTTTCCCAGCCTCAAACCATGAGCGAATAATTCCCATTGGTAAACTCAACCACCTGCATGGTATTTGCCTAGGAAATGAAAACAGGTGCTTCCTGGTTTCAGAAAGCTGCCTCTCGCAGGCTCCTGAGCCTGGGAACAAGGCAAAAGGAGAGAGGGTTCCAAGGTTTTGCAAGCTTTTGGGAAGTCGGCCTGAGGTCGCAGACAGCCAGCTCAGTGTTCCTCCCAGCGCAGGCATTTTCCAAGCCTTGGAAAACTAATAAAAAATGGCAGCCTGGGCCCGATGAGGCTGTCTTTGAAAGGAAAGTGTGTGGCAGCTCTTTGAAACCTGGGTAATAACTTCAGGCTGAAAGGCCAGTAAGGCAGAATGAGTGACAAAGGCAATCTTTAAATAAATAGTCTTAAACCCAGATTGATGAATTGCCATATAAAAGCATAATCCAGAAAATTACAGCTGAGGTAGCAGTGCAAATAGATGCATTCCGGGCACAGAGAGAAAGGCCCAGAGGCTTCAGGAAGTTAGGAGGTCTCAGCCAAGAATGAAGTCTGAGGAGGGCAGGTGGTCCCAGGGACCCTGCCCTGAGCTGAAGGCAATTGAACAGCTGCATCTGCAGTGGGAGTTGAGGTGGGGGAGGGGATGGCAAAAGCAAGAGAGAAATCGAGGTGTTAACCTCGAAACGAAGGTAAGAGCTCTGAGTGGGCTTCTTGAATGAAGGCCCAACTATTAGCAAAAAGAGTCAAAACCGGTGAATGAAGAGAAAAATGCCCAGTGGAGGGGCAGCCAGGGAGGCGGTCATGGGGGCTGCACCTGCATTGGTGAGTGCAGTGCCACAGCCTGAAGGGGTCGCCGTCCCCCCACTTCATAACACCAATTCTTGCCTGCGCCCTCTGTGCATGGAGACTCCTTTCAGTTGCCAAGCCCTGACACCTGCAGGATGGAATATAAATTAGCCAAGGTCCACGGCCCGGATGATGGACCAGCATCTGTTTTTGTCCTAGCAGCTAATCCTTAGCTAGCACTTACTCAATGCCAGACCTGGTTCAAAATCCTCTGTTGATATGGACCGATTTAATCCTCACAATAGCGCCTTGAGGTGGGCCCAATCTAAGCGATGACTGATGAGCTGAAGGCGATGGTTGTTATTATTTTTATAGTGACTTATCGGAGGGTGAGCCTGGATGTATGGTGGAAGTTAACTTTCATCCCCACAAAAGTTAACTCCTGCTCCCCTTTTTGGTCTCTCCCCTGCTTTCCCCCTGCCAGATCTCCTGACTACCCGTGCCCTCTGGTTTGCAAGTCAGTCAGCTCAACTAAGTGGCGATGGCAAACCCGCAGGTGTCCAAGGTCAGGTCCTGGCGGAGAATTCCAGTCCTACCTGGACCCTTCCTTCCCCAGAGGAAAGCTCAGAGCCCAACCAGGAGCCAGGCCCTGTGATGTGATGGAAAAGGGGCCGGGAGTGGAGGGCATCCTCCATCTCAGGAGCACCGTGGAGCAGACAGGGGCCATCACACTGGACCTTGAAGGTGGCAGGAGCAATGCAACGGCAGAGGGGCCAGCAGGGAGGGAGAGGACCTGGGCAGAGCCGACCATTGTCTAAGGTCTCCATGGCGACTTGGCTGGGCTCTGGATTCTGTGGTTTTCCCCATCAGGGTCACCCTCTCACCCAGGACCTCTCGTTCCTTGGGTGCACACATGGTGAGGCAGAACATGGGGCCCGCGAGGCTCCCCGGAGCTCAGGCTGCTCTTCCTGCTGCCTCGGACTCGGGCTGGCCCTGAGCTCCCTTTGACCAGTAGAGTCTGACGGAGGCGGCAGACTGCGACTGCAGGTGGAAGCCCTGGAGGACTTACAGCTTCCATTTAGCCCCCGTGGAAGCCGGCTGCCGTGCCAAGTCAGTGCTGCCCTCCTGGAGCAGCTACGGGGAGAAGGGAGGCTGTAGGATGAGGCCAAGTACAGGAACACTGAGGCACCCCAACGGTCAGGCCCATGTGGCAGGCCACAATGGACACCCCAGCTTTGGCTGAGCTCCCCAATGAACAGAGGCACAGGAGAGGAGGACGCCTGGCTGAGCCCAATCAGCAGACAAGGCCAGGAGAAGAGCAAATGGCTGCTGTGTTCAGTGAATGCTTTGGGGTGGTTTGTTATGCAGCAGCAGGTGACAAATACTTTGATACAGGAGCTGCTGGCCACAAAAAGGGAAAGAATGTGGCAAGCGGGGCGGGAGCGACCTGAGCTTAAAATTCCTCTGCGCTGCATCCGGCTAATAGGCAGCTGACTATATATAGGAATTTCTGCCAGAGAGAAAAGGATGAAGTTCCCTTTTTTTCTCCACCCGCGAACAACTCAAATAGTGAGTTGTTTGGGAGTTACATAAGCCCTTTTGTAGAGAACAGAAATAGCCCTCATGTGAAGTGGCCAATTGAGTTATTTATGGCATTTTAACAGCTAGTTTGCATAGCTCCGCAGTTGATGCAGCTGATTAGTCCGCAGGCGAGGAAAAGGTAAAACAAAACCAAGGCCTGGGCAGCCGCTCAATAACCCCAAATAGGCGCAGCCGTCGCTCAGCCCGAAGCGGGGCCCCCCGCGACCGGCTGCGGCCCCAGCAGGCCCACGGGTCAGCCCTGGACGTTGGCGTGGACCTCCCCCTGGGCGCCCCGTGTAGGTGCCGGGCCGTCCTCGCCGGTGTTTCTAGGACCTGAGGAGCGCTGCTGAGCACGCGTGATCACGGTGTTATTAATACCTTTTCCAATGATTCAGAAGACGGGACCCCCCCCCCCTTTCTGCACTGCCATGACGGACCCTTGCGGGGCACCACTCGCTCTATTTCCTTTTGCTTTGTTTGCTTTCTTTGTTATTCCCCTCTGTGCATCCCCCCCAGCCCCACGTCCATCCTGTGGGCACGCACTCCAAGGGGCTTGGTTCCACGTCCGCCCGCGGATACAAGAATGTCAGCGAAGCACGCTGTGTTCTTTTGTGCCCTCACCTTGCAGTGCCCCCACTGGGCTCACCCCCTTCTCCAGAACCCTGTTTCTGGTCTCTCTCAACGTGGACAGCTGCCACCCTGAAGTGGTCCCTAAGGCTACCAGGACGTCCCGCTACAAATCCCAGCCTCTCTTCCATCCCCAAAGACTGTCCCACACCTTCTCTGCGCCCCTTACACCCCGAAGCCTCCCTCTGAAATCCTCATGCCTGATGATGACCTCCGTCCCACTCCCTGGGGACGCCAGAAACACCAGCAGGCAGCCTGCAGTCTCCCCTCCCCAGGCACCCTGTTAGGATGAGGGGGCTTCCCTCACCTGGGGAACGCTCCTCCACCTTGTTCAGCTCCCAACCCCTCTCACCCACGCACAGACATTACTCCAAAGATTGCCACAGTGGTCGGAAAGTTTCTTTATTACACACACACACACACACACACACACTCAGGGTGAGAACTATCTGAAGATATTATTCCACTGTTATCTGGCTTTCATTTTTTTTCTGTTATAAAACCTCTAATCCATGCAATTGTCACTTTTTTGTTAATCTGCTTCTCACTTTCAGATTTTAAGATTTTCATGTTTCTTTGGTTTCAACACAAAGTCTTTAGGTCTGGATATCGCTGAGTGCTGTCTGAGATTCATGGTGCTTTCTAAAGCTGAGAAATGAAGTTTTTTTCTTTATTCTGTAAATATTTAGCCTTTATCACTTTGAATGGTTTTTCGCCACATTTCCTTTATTTCCTTCTTCTGGAACTCCTATTAAATGTTTATTAGACTTTTTTGTTCTATTCTGTATGTCTTTGCTCTCTAAACCTCTTAATCATGTTTTCTAGCCCCTTTACTCTGTATTGAACTCTGGATAATTACTTCAGATCTATTTTTCAGTTCACTAACTCTCTTTAGCTGTAACTAATCTTTTTAAACAAGTCCATTCACTTTTTAATTTCAGGTATTATAATTTTATTTTTCAAATTATATTTTTCAATATAATTTTTTTCAAATTTGCCTAAATATTTTGATAATCTTTTTTATTCGCTCCTGTCTTCAATTCCATGTTTACTTTAAGCATGCCAACTTTATATTCTCTACCTGATAGTCCTAGCATATGAAGTCCTTGCTTTGCCTAGTCATGCTGAGTGCTGTTTCTGCTGATTCTGGCACATGGTGGCTTGTTCCTTTACGCGTTTTGTAATTTCTGATTATGAGCTCATGTATGATTGATCTTAATTTGTGGAAATCATTAGGAGCCTGGGTTGACATGCATTCCTCCAGGGAGGATTTGTGTTTAGTTCTGTCCTGTACCCTGAGGCACTAAACCCCAGGACGATGTTCAATATTTCCCCCAATAAAATGTTCATATACCCCCTATACAAGAATCAACTCAAAATGGATCAAAGATCTAAATATAAAAGCCAGGACCATAAAACTACTAGAAGAAAATGTAGGGAAACATCTTCAAGACCTTGTAGTAGGTGGTGTTTTCTTGGACCTCACACCCAAAGCACGTGCAACAAAAGAAAAAGTAGATAAATGGGACCTCCTCAAAATTAAACACTTTTGCACCTCACAGGACTTTGTCAGAAGGGTGAAAAGGTAGCCAACTCAAAGGGAAAAAATATTTGGAAATCACATATCTGATAAGGGTTTAATATCCAGGATATATAAAGAGATGTTACAACTCAACAATAAAAAGCCAAACGACCCAATTAAAAAATGGACAAAAGACTTGAATAGACATTTCTCCAAAGAAGAAATACAAATGGCAAAATACACATGAAGAAATGCTCAACATCACTCATGATTAGGGAAATGCAAATCAAAACTACAATGAGATATCATTTCACACCATCAGAATGGCCAGTATTAAGAAGACAGAGACTACAAGTGTTGGAGAGGATGTGGAGAGATAGGAACACTTCTTCACTGTTGGTGGGAGTGCAGGATGGTACAGCCACTGTGGAGGACTGTTTGGCAGTTCCTAAAGAAGTCGAATATAGACTTGCCACGTGACCCTGCAACACCACTACTGGGTATATACCCAGAAGAACTGAGAGCAGTGACACGAACAGACATCTGCACACCTATGTTCATAGCCACATTATTCACCATTGCCAGAAGTTGGAAACAACCCAGGTGTCCATCAACCGATGAATGATAAACTGTGGTCTATTCACATGATGGAATATTATGCAGCTGTAAGAAGAAATGAAGTCGTAAAGCATATGGCAACATGGATGAACCTGGAGGACGTTATGTTGAGTGAAGCAAGCCAGACACAAAAGGACAAATACTGTATGATTGTGTTACTAAGAACCAAATATATTGTGTAACATATTGTTTGATTCAAAAAAATTTTATACGTGTCCAGTACATTTAATTGAGAAATGTATATATTTATTCATCTGTGTTTACTTTCCAGTTTTTTAATTGCTTATATTTTCAATTATTAAACGTACAAAATAAAGTCAAAAAAAGAGAAAAAAAGATCAATCCTCTTACCTGTTATAACACCAAAAAAAATATGTTTATATAGTACTGTCTATCAATATCTATATGCCAGATGCCTTATCTAATTGTCACAACAAACTTGGAGAGATATGATTTATACCCTCCTTTTAAAATATGGGAAAATGGAGGCACAGAGAGTTTAAGTAACTTGACCAGAGTCACACAGCTCATTTACGGCTGAGCTGGGACTTGAACCCAGGCAGCCTTGGTGTCTGTGCTCGTAAACCCTCTGCTACGTTATCTTGTCTGAGGGACTCCAGCACACGAGGTCTTACAGTCCGACCATTTCCCCAGGAGGGCTGGCTGCAGACACAAATTCTCAGCCAAGGCTAGAAATGGTTTTCCTTCTCGTCCCTCCCTTGACAGTGGCAGATTTGTTATTCTGGCCTATCCCTATAACTGAGGTGGAGCCCCTGGGGTACAGGTCTGTGCAGGCTTCTCCTTTCCCGCCTCTTACCTCTAAAGGCCCGGGCACCCCTGTGCAGTTGTGAAAGTCTACAGCTCTCCGTCCCTGCTGTTGGCGATAATCCTGCCACCGGCCTTTGCTTCACCCTCACCTACCACTCTAGCTTGAACGTCCTTTTCCTTGTTGGGCCCTAAAAATTTCCATTACTCTCTTGTAAGCTCAACTTCTCACTTCAAATTAAGTTTGTTGTAATTTATCCAGCATTTCCGGGTGGTTTTCAGTGGGACAGTTTTTATGAATTTCTAGGCCGAAACAGAACTTTTTCTTTTCCTTTCTCCTTTTATTTTTTAATGTATAATATCCACACATTAAAATCTGAGGGTGTCTGGCTTTGATTGATGAGTACCACCAATGCTTGAGAGCTGGTATGTGGTGAAACTTCTGAAACAGTGCCTTCTGCCTCCCGTTTAAACCACAGTTGCCTTGCCTGGATGTAAGTTCTAGGGTTAAAATTCTTTTCCTTCCAATTCTGGATGCCGTATTTCTCAACAGCACTATCAAAGGCAGATAAGTAGCATTTTCAATCTTGTTCTTTTATCTGTGCAGGCAATCTGCCTTTTCTTTTGGAAGTTTTTAAAATCTACTTTTTCCTTTGATGATCTTAAATTTCACTCTGTGTCTTTATTTTTTATTATATTTCACATTTTTAATCTCCCCAACTGGGCCCTCTGTGAGCCTTTTCCAGCTGAGAGCATCTTTTCTCTTTCTAAGTCTGTGAAATTCTTGTTTTTTTCTTGGTTTTCAAACAATCTCCTCTCCAGTTTGCCTTCTCTCTCCCTGTGGGGCTCCTATTTGTGGATGTTGAAACCTCCTCCTGCCCATCTCCTGACTTCCAGCTCATTCTTCTCCTCTCTTGACGCCTTCCTCGTGCCTTCCGAGGGGCTCTCCCCTGGCCCTCCCCCCCACTTGCTCTCTGGCATCCTGACATTCCACCTGTTGAGGTCATTAGTTAAAATAGGACACTTTTATACCCACTTTTCCTGATTCTTTTCATAAATGGTTGAAACTTCATGTGTTTAATATCCTCAGTTACCAATCTGAGGCCATTTTTATTTTTTTAAACCCTTGTTCCCTCTGATCCATAAGTTTTGGCTCTGCCTGGCCCAGGCTCTTTTTTATAAAATAGTGTGGGCACCTCAA
Source organism: Tolypeutes matacus (assembly GCA_026826555.1). Classification (NCBI taxonomy): domain Eukaryota; kingdom Metazoa; phylum Chordata; class Mammalia; order Cingulata; family Chlamyphoridae; genus Tolypeutes; species Tolypeutes matacus. Next base: position 1,259,019 of record JAKSZT010053883.1, on the reverse strand, counting down.
GTACGTCCCTATTCTTCCGAGGTGCGTTCGTGCCCTCGGCTGCCTCGGCTGATGGGTTTCCTGTCCAAAGGGCGAACCCTCACCCTGGCGTGGGCTCCTGGGGGCTCTGCTCAGAGTAGAGACCCTCTTGTGCTGCACACAGGGCTCGCCCAGCCCTTATCTGCTCCCCTGCTGCAAAGGCTCCTTGGTGAAGGTCTCAGACCCTCTGCCAATGCTGCTTGATTTGGGGAGTGGCTCTGGGTTTGCAGCTGCCTGGCTAATAGTGTGTGGAGAGGGTGAGGAGGGAACATGGGAGCCGGGAAGCCCCGGCCCAGGGCTGCCACCTGCCCTGATGTTGCCGTCCCACTTTTCTGGGAGGTGGGCAGGCGTGGGGGGTGGGCTCTGCCGCTCTCTCCGGCACAGGCAATGCTCCAGAGGGGTGCAAGCTGGATGACTGGGGCTCGGGTGGTTGGCAGCTTCCTCGTCTCCCAGGTGTTGTTCACCTGCCTCCTGATTGCATCGGAGGATGCAGAGACCGGCGTGTGAAGACAGGGCGTGCGTGACTTTGAAAGTGGGAGAGGAGCTGCAGCCCTCGTTTAGCTCTGGGTAGACCAGCAGGTTTGCTCGTGGGAGCTGGCTGTGCCCCCAGGGCTCCTCAAACCCCCGGGGGCTAAAACACAGGTCCTGTCTCAGTAGGTCTGGGCAGAGTCAGGTCTGTGCCTTCCCAGCAAGCCCCTGTGTGATGTCCGTGCTGCTGCTCATGGACCCCACTGCATAGCGTGGTTCTAGAACCTTCTGTGCAGATGGATGTTGAGGCCTCGTGCAGGCCCAGCAGGAGGACCACCTGGATCAGGTATGATGTCTCCATGGCAGTAGGGGAGTTAGTGTTGGCATGGAGCAATTTTCATCGTGAATCTAGTCATTGAACCTTTTTTTTTTTTTTAACACTTAAATATTACTTGGGAACACACTTTTGATTCTGAAAATTTTCTCTGAGTGTTAGGCCTTTTTCCACCCATTTACCCATACAATCTTTCATTCTTTATTGCCTAATTAATTAACAACTAGTTCATTAATAATATTTCATTGATACAATCTATCTTTATTCACTCTTTCATCCAAAAAACACTTACTGAGTGCCTGTTCTGCGTTAGGCATTGTTCTACCGTGGAGGCTACAGCAGGAAACAAAACAGGCACAGTCTCTGCCCCATTGTGGAGGGTGCGAGAGACAGTAAATGAATGATTGGACACATGCACACATATACACTCATAGAAACACATAGGTTCAAAAAAGGAAGAAATACCATGTCAAGGGGTGGTTATTCCTAAAGAGGGCATGAGGTGGGAGAGGGATGGGAGGGCTGGTGGAGAGGAGGGGTCTGGGAAGCCCTGTCTAAATTCCTGTTGAAGACAGACCCAGGCAGAGGCAAGAGCTGATGCCAAAGCACATGCAGGGTGCGAGGTGTACTGGCAGCAACAGGAGACCCAAGAGCTGGAGCAGTAAAGGGAGAAAGTAGCAGGAGAGGAGATCAGCGTGTAGTAGGGACAGGTGACACGGGGCCTTTGGCTTCTACTCTGATATATGGGACACCATTGAACAGCTTTGGGTGGAGGGTTCCCATGATGTGACTTAGGTTTTAAAGTGATGCCCCAGGCTGCTCTGGGAATAGTCTGGGTAGGGGAGGAAGCAAGGGGGAAGGCAGAGAGACACATTGGGCAAGTAATGCTGGAGCAGCGTCGTGGTGGCTCCGAGGTGGCAGAAGTGTGGGTGGCGAGTACTGGTGGGATTGGGTGTGTTTTATGGAGGTAGAACCTAAAGTATATTCTGATGCATTGGGGTGTGAATAAAGAGGAGACAAGCCAAGAATGATGCCAAAGTTTTGGGCTAAGAAATCAGAAGAACGGCACTGCTATTTACTGAAGTGGGAAGGTTGTTGGAAGAACAGGTTTAAGGTGAAAATAGTTGACGTTTGAGATGTCTGTTAGCCACGCCCACGGAGATGCTGAGTAGGCAACAGAACTTGCATGTCAGAGTTCAGGGCAGAGGTCCAGGCTGAGATCTGTAACTTAGCAAAGGAATTTAAATCCATAGGATTAGTGATCTCACCTAGTACCTCCAGAAGGAAGTGGTCAAGGTTGAGTTTTGAGGGACTGTGGTGTCCATGGAAAACATAGGAAGGATGGAGAAAAAAAAAACATCGGCCATAAATAAATGTGTTTTGGCAATTTGTTATGCCTCCTTCAGTGATCCTAGATGATGGATCCTTTTGGTCTGGTATTTATAATGGCTAATAGTGATGGGCTGCATTGACATGCTTTTACCCGTAGGTGCCGCCATCTGGAAAAATGAAATACTCAATAAGCACATATTTTAGACTCACTGCTTGAGGGTGTGTAATACAAGAGAAGACTCAGCTTCAGTGGCTTTGTAAATAATGGATTCTGTATATTGAGTTTACTGAAACTAATACACATACATAATTAAGATAAACTGGGTCAAATTCACCATAAAGCCCCTCATATTATATGTAAAAATGCACAGAATAGAAATGGCACTAACTTTTGTTTTTTCACAACAAACATTCTGAATCTGAAATTAAATTTCACTCCATCTTAGGCTTTGGATAAAAATCTCAAGATGATTTCTTTGCTCTATTTCCAACTCAGTTCTTTGCCATCTATCTGTAATTGGCATTCCAGATTCTTTTCAGCAAGGTGCAAATCTGTGTGAAAATCCCCCAAATTCTTTCACATCTCAAATCCAAACTTTGAAAGGATGATATATAAGTGACTTGGCATGGACAAGCTAGAGTAGCTAAAACTTGAATGCTGAAATTCTACTCATTAACAAGTTGTTAAATAATTAATAGGTTTGAGTTTAATTGCTTCTGTGTATATAATCTTGCTTTTTCTGAAAACCATCATTAATTTTCAGTTAGTTCCACTTGAAGTAACAAGGCCTAATGCTTCCAGTTGGAAATATGAATATTTATGAACACTTGCTCCATCTGAGGCTGGAGGAAAAATAGGATTATTCAGCTCCTTAATGTTTAAAATGGAGGGGGGAGAGAAACGTGTCCGCTTTAGTCTCTGACTGCGTGTTTATTTTCCAAGTTCAGATCTCTGACCTCAGTTAATTTCTCTAGAGAGCTCGTTAAATTTTATTTAAAGTGGAAATTCTTCCCTTGAAAATTCTGGTTTTCTAAAAACTACACTTAGGCCAATGTCACACCCTCACGCAAGGAGAGCCACAAGTGCAGTGGCTCCGGTGTGGACGCTGGTTGGACAGCATCTGTCACCTGGGCTCAAGTGAATGAGTCTAAGGCCAGGCTGGGGGTGTGAGCCCACAGTCTCCCCCGTAGCAGGGAGCTCTGCTGTTCTGCTCTGCTGAGGTGCAGCTCCTGCTCGGTGGGCTTCCCTTCGCTCTGCGCCCACACGCGTGGAAGAAATGGCTGAGCTCCGAAGCAGCATCTCTCAGTGGCTGACACATAAAACAGCCCCTTTGTAGGGAGGCTTTAAAAAGGTCTGGGATTCTGGGGAGTTTCATTTTCTTCTCTTGAGCTTTTGCATTTGCCAAACTATTTATTATTATCGGGTGACATCATCATCATCATCAAAATCATCATCACTATCATCATCATCATTATATAGGAAAATCCACTCAATTGGCTCTTAAGATAAAAGATGCTCAAAAGGCACATAGTCTGAGAGGACACTTGGGCTTGTTGACTGTTTCACTGACTTTCATTTGTGGTTGAAAGAAGAGCACAATTCCATATGTGCATACCTAAACACGCTACTCCTCGCTTGTTCTTGTTTCTGATTATTATACAAATGTTAACTATTGTATGTGATCTTCTGGGACTTGTCTTTTTCACACAACATTATGTTTCCAAGATTCAGCCATACTGTTGTGTATAGCTATAACTCATTCATGTTTAATAGAGTATAATAGTCTATTGTGTGAATATACTACAATTTTTTTTATGCACTATCCTACTGAAGAGTCTTTGGATTGTTTCTAGTTTCTTGCCTAATTTGAGCTGCGTTGGCTCCTGGTGATATGTGCAAGAATTTCTTTAAGGTATTTACCTAAGAGTATGTTGCTAAGTTCCCACATATGTGCATTTACAAGATAATGACAAATTGCTTCTGAAGTCGTACAAATTTGCATTACACCATCATCATCTGCTCGTTAGTTGCTGCCAACCCCAGGGTGTAAGAGAGTTTATCATTATATCTTAATTTGTATTTGTCTAATTTCCAATGATGTCAATCATCTTGTTTGTTTACTGGACATTTATATTTCCGCTTCTGTGAGATGACAATTTGTGCCTATTGTCCATTCTTCTATTGATTCATTTCTTTTTTTTTTTAGTTGATTTAAGGGAATTTTTTGTATATTCTGAATACTAAAACATTTTTCAGATATATGTGCTGAAATATGTTCTCTCATTTTCTTTATAGTGCTTTTTAATAAACAGAAGTTTTTTATTGTAACGGAGTTCAAATTACTAATCTTTAAAAGAAAATATTTAACGCTTTTTGTGTTTTGCTCTAGAGCTCCTTCCCTATCTGTCTCAAGGTCAAAAAGATATTCTGCTATAATTTGTTCTAAACATTTTAGAATTTTGTTTTTTTATTTTTTTATTTTTATGTTTTAAATTTATTTGGAAATTAATTTTGGGTATAGTGTGAAATAGAGACCTTCTTTCATTTTTTAAAAAACATGACTAATTGTCCCTCCAACTTGTTGTAAAGGCTCTCCTTAGCCATAGCTCTGCACTGCCGCCTCGTCCTTTATGTTGTGGGTCTAACTCTGGCCTCACTCTGCCTTTCCTCCGGCCAATTTATCACCTTCTGTGACGATGCATGCCCTGGATGACCACTACTGCTGTGTTTTAAGCTTAGGAGCGCATGTCTCGAGGGCCTGCCTTCCCTTCTAGTTCTTCCTTCTCATCTTTATTCTTGGGCTTTTCTCTTCCACATAAATCTTAGAATCAATTTGCCAAGTTCCACAGAATTCCTGTTAGAATATGGATTAGAAATGCACAGAATCCTTAGATCTAGTTAGGGAAGACGGGCATCTTTTTTATGTTGAATTTTCCTAATATGAACATGGACATGTTGCATCCCCAAACAAGAAGCTACCAAGAACGAAGAGCGGAAAATAACAGTCTCCTAAAAAATGTATAAAAGGAACACGCTGTAGACATCGTGGAGAGCAGACGGGAAGAGACTCAGAGCCGAGTCACTGATCCCAATGTTAAAATGAGGCGTCTCCTGTAACACAAGAGCAAGAAGATAAAGGGTGAGAAACAATGAGAGAAAAAGTAAGAGGCATGAATGAAAGATCCAGGGAATGAAATAATCAACTAATAATGGGTGATCCAGAAAGTGATGTGGGAGAAAATGGACCCGAAAAACAAAATTGGAAGAAAACAGCCTAATCTCAAGAAAGACTTGTAAAAAATGCTGAGCAAGTTCAATGTATGCACACCCAATCCTAAATACAAAATATTCCGAAAGCCAAGTGAAAAAAAAAGTAAATATGTATAGAGGAAAGGCAGGCAGGCTATTTTCAAAACAGCAAGAATCAGACGGGCATCACAACTATAATTCTTCGATTCAAAATTCTAAAAGACAATGAAGGCAGTATCTTTAAAGTTGTAAGAGAAAGGGATTTGAATGTAGAATTGTGTATTAAGACAAACAGTCAAGAAAGAGGATAAAATAATATTGAAATCATGAAGACTTTTTAAAAGCATGAGTCCACCTATAAAATGTGCTTAAAAGAAAAACCCTCAAGTATATACACCAGCAAAGCAAAAATTGACTCCAAGGAAGAAGAAAGCATGCAATACAAGAATAAAGCATAAAGCAAAGAGGAAAACCTAATTTTAGTCAAAACCTTCAACATATTATTAATATTGTTCTTGCTATGCTGAATAAATTGTTATGCAAGGATTAAGAAGAGCCCTATGAAGAAAAAGTGAAAACAATCCAGAACTAAAATTCCAAAAAGCTTAAATAAAACTTGGAGAAACAGAATAGGGAATGTCAAACTATGCTAAAAGTCTTGCTTTTCTGGTGAATAGGTTATAGCATCTGATTAATTCTGGAAATTTATAGGAAGGAATCCATATTTAAGTATGTTTGGTAAAGTTTTTAAAGGCAGCCACTTGTTTTCTAGAAATGGAGTATAGATATTCCAAGCCTCTGGAAGAAAATACATGAAATAAATGAAACTAAGTTAACCCAGCAAATTTCTAGTGGGAGAAAAAAATAGAGCTAAAAACACCAAGATAGTAGGAGTGAAACTAAATGTAATTACAATAACTGTGAAGGAGTTAAAAGTTGCATTAAAGCAAAAGAAAAAAAATTCTAAAAGTCAATTTCCAGAAACATTCCTGAAACAAAATCAGACAACAAAAGAAAGTGAAAATAAACTGCCATTTAAAGAAAATAATATGACAGTTTACGGCATTTTTATTAGAATCTTAAGAGCAAGTCAACATGCCTGGGGATAGAGGAGACCCTGGCCTGCTCACTAAGTGCCGCTCTCTGCTGTCACTTTGCATGAATTATTTCACTGGCTATTCAGAAGAAAAACTCAGGGGCTTTATATGCATCTTATAGAAGAGGAAACTGAGGCTCAGGGAAGATGGTGCAGCCAGGCAGTGGCCTGCTGGGAAGTGAAGGATTGCACTTGCACACGGGTCAGAGCCTGCATGTTCTCCCAATCTGCCCATCCTGGGAACCAGAACTTTCTACAGCCTGCAAACCAGAGCCACAGTGGGCACCTCAGTCCAAGTCCCCTGTGCCCTGTCTCCCCTTGTCGCACAGCACTGCTCTGAAATCGAAGTCTTTCCTTGGTCCTTGGGAAGGCTGCACCCCGGCAACCTGGCTATTCTTGAGGGAAAAGTCCAGGATGAGGGGCTGAGGACTTGTGAAAGTTCCAGCCTGTATCAGAATGGACGTTTGTGCGGGGAAGTTGGCTGTGTAAAAGCAGGATCTGGATCTGTGCAAAATCATCTAGAAAAGTGTGATAAATATCTCCTGGGGCACAGGGGCTGCGTGGCCAGGGCAGCCAGAGCCACGGGCCTTTCTCCATCGTCGCTGGATGCTGATCTTGCTCTCCTGCACCTGTGCCCGCCGAGCAGCATAGAAAATGCCGCCCTCTGCCCCTGCCCAGCGCCAGCTCCCCTCTGCACCTACCGAGGGCCAGCTCCCCTCTGCACCTGCCCAGCTCCAGCTCCCCTCTGCACCTACCGAGGGCCAGCTCCCCTCTCCCCCTGCCCAGCGCCAGCTCCCCTCTGCACCTACCGAGGGCCAGCTCCCCTCTGCCCCTTCCCAGCGCCAGCTCCCCTCTGCACCTACCGAGGGCCAGCTCCCCTCTGCCCCTGCCCAGTGCCAGCTCCCCTCTGCCCCTGCCCAGCGCCAGCTCCCCTCTGCACCTACCGAGGGCCAGCTCCCCTCTGCACCTGCCCAGCACCAGCTCCCCTCTGCACCTGCCCAGCACCAGCTCCCCCTCTGCCCCTGCCCAGGGCCAGTTCCCCCTTTGTACCTGCCCAAGGCCTGCTCCTCTTCGCCTCCTCTCAGCTTCCAGAGAGGGAGGACTTCGAGGGGGGCTGGTTGCAGGTGTCAACCCTTGCCTGTTCCCTTTAATCCACAGACAGGTAGACAAAAGATAAAGGGTAATGAGCTGTTGTTTGCAAATGCTTGGAGGCTCGCTTAGTGGGGTTCCAGCCAAAGCACTGTAGTTATTTTAAGCAGACACAAATCACTGATTCTATGATATAGAAGGAATGTGCCCAGGGCTCAAGCTTCCCCAGGATGCCTGTGCTGGCTCAGCTTGCCTGCTCTTTATCTGGCAGAATCTTTGTTTCCAGCTAAAGAGCTGGGATCTTGGGAAGGCCACTCAAAGGCCAGCAGTGGGGTGGCCAGACCAACACAGCCTAGCCCGGGTCCTAAGGAGGCCACGAGCCCCCAGGACGCAGCCTGCCCGGCTCCCCTCCCCCTCCTCCACCCACCACCATCTTCCTCAAAGCTTTCCTGGTGACTTTTCTCTGACGGCATGGCCTTCCCTTGCTGCCCTCTCCTTCCTCCTTTTTAAGTCCTAGCCAGGTAACAGAGGAGATTACAAACTGCAGAAGATTTAGAATTAGGGTCAAAGGGCAGGAGCCCGTCTTAACATTTGCTAGCTGGGCAGTGGTGGGGAGCTCACCTCGCCAGCTTCATCCTCCTCCTCCTCCTCACCACCACACCTGTGATGACAACAGTGTGACTAATGAGGAAGTAATAATAAGGCAACTGCCGTTCATTTATTGTGTATTCTGCGCCCAAGCAGTATGTGTATCATTGACCCTTCACAGAAACCTGAGCCAGGTGTTGCTGCCTGTTCATAAAAATGAGTTAAGTGGGGTCAAAAAGTTCAAGAAAAGGCACATACTATAGGATTCCATTTGTATGAAATATCCAGATTTGGCAAGTCCATAGATATAGACCCAGACTAGAGGTTTCCAAAGGCTGGGGGCGGGGTTGATGGGGTGTGACTGCCTCATGGGCTTGAGGTTTTCCTTTGGGGTGGAAAGAATGTTCTGGAACTAGATAGGGCTAACATTGCACACCACTGTTAATGTACTAAATTCCCCTTGCACACTTTAACATGGTTAAAATGCTATGTGTGTTTTACAAACGTAGGAAAACAAGCTCAAGGGACATCTGCAAGTCTTTCTGAGCCCAAGGTGGCTATTTCTAGCCATCCTGCTCTGTGGCTTCCTTAACTTGAAAAGTGGAGGATAAAATGCCTTGCAGACAGGACCAGATTCATAAA
>JAKSZT010053883.1:1220898-1235202 GCA_026826555.1 Tolypeutes matacus | reverse complement strand
TTTTATCTTTTATTCTGTTAATATAGAGCATTCTTTTGATTGATTTTCACATGTTAAGTCAGCTTTACACTCTTGGCACAACTCAACATAATGCATTATCCTTTTTATATATGACCATTTTGATCAGCTAAAAGTTTATTAGGGATTTTTGCAACAATGTTCATGTGCGATATTGATTTGTAATTTTCTTCCCTTTTTTGTCAAGTACTTTTCCCAGCTTTTGTATCTTGATTATTCAATTATACTGTGTTTATAAAACAAATTCATATTTCTTTCTTCTCTATTTTCTGAATGAGTTAATGGGGAATTGATATCAATTCTTCCTTCAATGTGTCATAGAATTCATTAGTGAAGCCATCTGAGTCTGGTGCTTTATTTGTTGGAAGGTTATTAGAAATGGAATCAATGTTTAATAGATTACTGGGCTATTTATATTTCCTATTTCATCTAGTGTCAGTTTTGCTAAGTTGTATTTTTCAATGTTTTGTCCATTTCATTTAAGTTGTCAAATTAATCAGCCTAAAACTGTTCTGAAAATTCATTTACTCTCCCTTTATATCCATAGAATCAATATAATATATCTTCTTATGATCCTGATATTAATTTGTGTTATTTTTATCAACTATTTACACGTTTACCATTTTTTACTTTTCCAAATTATAAACATTTGGTTTCATTATTTTTTTCTATATTATTATTTTCAATGTTAGTGATTTCTGCTTTTATCTTTTATTATTTCTCTTCTACACTTCTTTGGCCTTACTTTGCTCTTCTGTTTCTAGCTTTTGAAGTTTAAACTTAGGCCACTGATTTTAGATATTTCTTCTTTAATACTAACATTGAAAGCTAGACATTTCTTTCTAATACTACTTTGGCAGAAATTCACATGTTTTGACATGGAATATTTTCATTATCACTCAGTTAAAAATATTTTCTCATTTTCTTGTTGATTTATTCTCTGACCAATGGATTATTAAGAAGTTATGTTTTAATTTCCATACTTGGGAATTTCACGGCTATCTTAGTGTTATTGATTTTTAATTAACTCAGTTGTGATTAGAGAACATACTATGTATGATTTGGATCATACATTGCTTGAGACTTTTTATGGCACAATATATGGTCTGTCTTGAAAACTCCACGTATACTTGAAAAGCATGTGCATTCTGTTGTTCAGTGGAATGTTCTATAAATATTAGCTCAAGTTAGATGATTGTTCAAGTCTTCTACATACTTACTGATTTTCTGTCTAGTTATTCTATCAATTACTGAGAAAGGATTATTAAAATCTCAAATTACATTTGTGGATTTTTTTTTCTGTTATTGTTTTATGTATTTTGAAGCTCTACTTTGTGCATACACCTTTAGGATTGTTTTTGTTGTCTTCATCAGTAGGCTTCTATAGCATTATAAAAAGTCTCTTTTTATTCCTAATATTCCTTTTTTGGATTTTGGTGATTTTAATATAGCCATTCCAGCCATCTTTTGATTTGTATCATTTGCTGACTATACAATCCATTGTGAATGAAACATTGTTAATGATAGAGTTGAATTATGTCATATTCCTCCAAATAGTATTCACTTTGTTTGTTTGTTTGTTTGGTTTGTTTAGATAGGCAGTTTTCTTGGCTGAATTCAAACTCTGAACTCTTCCTCCCTGTGGTAGGCAGTAGGTTAAATAACTCCATAATAATACTATTCTTTTCCTTTAAACAATAATTTGTATTTTAAGGAAAACAAAGCATATAAAAGATGTAATTTTAACATATAACTACACTTTGTCCATTCCATGTAAATTAAATATTTAACTACACATTTACCATTTCCTAAAGTATTTCCTTTAGCTTAAAGAATTTAGTATATTCATGATGCAGGTCAGATGGAGACAAATTCTCTCAAGTTTCTTTCTTTCTTTTTGTATTTTGATCTTATTTTTTAAAGATTTTTTCACTGACTATAGGATTCTGGATTGACAGGTCCTTTCTTGTGGTGTTTTAAAGATGTCATTCCATTGTTTTCTGACCTTCATTGTTTCTGATGAGAAGTCAATCGTCATATATATTGTTGATTTCTTGTATCTAATATGCTGTTTTATTTGACTGCTTTTAAGATTTTTTTTCCTTTACCTTTTGTTTACAGAAGTTTGACCATGATGTACCTAAGCATGACTGTCTTTGTATTTGTCTTACTTGGAGTTTGTTACGCTTCTTGGATCTGTCAGTTATTGTTTTTAATAAAATTTTTTCGAATTTTTTTTCTGTCTCTTTCTCTTTCTCCTTTAATTTTTTGACTTCAAATACATGTATGTTGGAGCACTTGAAACTACACCACAGGTAATTGAGGTTTCATTCATATTTATTTTTAAAATCATTTTTCTTTCTGTTCTTCAGATTGAATAAATTCTATGATCCCTTTTCAAGTACTCTAACTCATTCTTTTTTTATCTCCAATTTTCTTTGAAGCCCATTTAGTAAAGTTTTTATTTCAGACATTGTATTTTTTAGCTCCAGAATTTCAAAGTGGTTCTTTTTAATTATTTTAACTTCTCTGTTGATGTTCACCATCTGTTCACTCATGATGACTATACCTTTTTAAGTCTTTGGACATCTCCGTCACAACTGCTTTAAATTTTATCTGCTAATTCCATCATCCAAAGACTATTTACTGAATGCTGTTTTACTTTTGATCAAAAATCAAAATTTCCAGGCTTTATACTTGGCTAGTAAATTATTATGCTGGACATTGTAAGGAATCTGTATTTTGTTGTCTTCCTTTAAAGAAGGTTGGTCTTTGTTCTGTGAGATAGTAAATTACTGGCAGCTTTCCTTGATCCTTTCTAGGCATACATTTAGGTTTTCTTGGGGGAGGTATCTAGGTTAGCCTTTACTTGGGGTCATAGTTCTTACACCTAATGCATATCTTTTCTGGTCTCTCAACTGAAAGCCCAGAGAGTGATGAGGCCTCTTCCACGCACTGTGAGACTTTTAGTACCTCTATTCTACTCTTAATCCCAGAGCAGCCACCAGCTCTGCTATGTCTGTAGAATGTCAACCTTGACCCTTGACCAAGCACCCATAGGTAAACCCCCTAACTCAGTGCCTCTTCTGCAGCTCCTTTCTCTCCAGTATTCTAGTCCACAAATTCCAGCTGCCTCAGCAGCACTAAATGCTAATCTCTACCTCTTCAACTCAGCAGGACTATGGTTCTCCACCTTGTCCCCAGGCAGAGGACTGCAGTGAATGTCAGGTTCACCTCCTGTCTTTTCCTCCCTCAGGGATCTCAGTCTTTCACTATTTTCCAGTGTTTACTTATATATTGTGTCCAGGTTTGTAGTTGTTTATATCAGAAGGGCAAGTTCAGTGCTACTTTGGCCAGACGCAGGAATCCCAGAACTTCCCTTCATCTCATGAGAGCATGTTTAAAGCAAGCACAGCCAGCCCTTCTTCCTTTCTGAGGTCCAACATTGGGTCCAAGCCAGTCCTTCGAGAGTTAGGATTCATCGTGTAAGATTATAGGTTGTATCCAGGGAAGTAATTTCCATTCTCCTACCCGCTTCCCCCTCCACGTCTCCTCATAGTGTTCTACTATGATGGGAATTCCTTGGGAAAAAAGTCTTCTTTTGACAAAGAGGTCCACCAGGTTCTGCTCCAAACTGCCTTGCTTTCAATATTCCCCTCTAGGGACCAGATTTTAAACTCATTCACTCGCTCCCCTGCCCTGTCTCCGCATTTCTAATTGTGGGATGATGCAGTCTTCCTTGATTACTCTGGACTGAAGCAATCATTCTCCACTCTGACCTCCTGTCATTACTGTCTGAGCGATTCACTAGGCAATTAATCATGTCTTGCCTTAGGTTATCTCTTCTGTCATTGTTTATAACTAACATTTGAATCCCTTATATAGTTTTTCACAGAAACACCTTGCATTGTAAGCTTCTTGAGGGTAGGGCCCATGACCTCTGACCCACATCCCACCCAGCATAGCGCCTAGCATGTAAGTATTTATTGTCACATGACCACATTTGCTAATGAGATTGTTAGTTCAGGCTGGGACACAGGCAATTAGGCTGCAGAAAAGTCAAATCAGATGCTAGTGCATTTATGTTATTGGACCTAGCCCATGTTTTGTCCCCAATTACTTGTCCTTCTGGATAAAGGAAGGAGGTTGTTAATTACCTCTACTCTTAAACTTTATGATCAGACTGAAGAGCTCTTGTCATACCTGGAGCCTTATTCCAGGACACTAGAGAGCGCCACGAACTATCTCTATTTTTCTGCTTTAATTTGTTGGTTTTGTGACTCATAAAGAGGGCTCAAGGGAGGCAACCAAGAATTGCTTCTCTGCCTCCCCTTTATCTATGAATACTTGTCTATTAGCCTTCCAGGCGCTCCAGAATCAAGGCTGAGTTGTGATGCCAGGTGAGGTGATGTAGAGGGAGCAGGTAGAAGTGGAGGAGAATAGAGTCTGCTTTCCAAAAGCTCTGAACTGAGGCAGAGCCTTCTCGAGGTCAGAGGTTAACTGCTTGTTAGCTGAGAGTACAAGCACTTGATGCAAAACATCTATGTCTCGACTCACATTCCTTTGTCTTTAACAATTTATTGCAGTGTAGCTTTTCTAGGACATTTAGTAACAAGGGTGTGTAAATCCCACAAATGTGCTCCAGGTATCTGACAGCTTTGCTGAACTGATAAAGAAATATTTTCTTTATTTTCTAGCTGCATGTGAATGTAGAGGTGGTTATCAGACAAAAGCACTGATCTGAGCTGGCCTTGCCCCGTCCCTCTAGCTCTAAAACCCACCCCTGAGCTGCAGGGGTGTTGGTTCTTCTGGTCAGAGAGGAAAGATGTCTCCACGTAGACTAACAGGTGTCAGGCTCCTTAGAGCACTTTTACAATCCATCGTGTCTCTCTTTTTCTTTCCTTCTCTCTCTGCCTCCTCCTCTTCCTTTTCTGCCACTTCCTCCTTCTTCTTCCTAATCTCCTCATTCTCTCTAAGTTGGGAATAACCTCAGTGGCAAACCACCTGACAGTAGCTCCGCATGTGCATATTTATCCCAGGTAGCAAGAAGTCTGGTGGAGGTCAGCGCCGTGGTCACATCAGCACGCAGCTCCAGTGTCCTCTGTGAACTTTCGGATTTTTCCTTAAAGCCCGAAGATGGCAGCTCAGTTTCAAGCCTCACAAACTCAACTGTGTTCAAGATGGGGAAAAGAGGGTGGGAAGAAAGGGAAGAAGCGGCTTTTTTCCCCCTCGACCCTCTCTTCTTTATCAGGTTGGAGACCTTTCCCAGTAGTCCTTGGACAATATAAGCAGAGAGGAATTGGAAGCCCACGACTGGCCTAAACCAGGCATGGTACATCCTTGGACACAGTGTTATTTTTCTCTTTTTCAGCCCATTGGTAAGGGAGGGGGCTGGACCCCTGACCCCTGACACCGGGCAGAGGAGATGGACAGTAGTTTATTGATCACAGACCCACATGTGGCGTGGAGGAGGAGGACCCTGCCTCAGGCAGGGCCACACGAGGGCTGCCCTCAGAGCAGAATGAACAGCAGGGACTGTGGGGAGGGGACTTTGTAGTAACAAGAGGGCAGGGTGCCCCCTGGTTCCCTGGGAAGACTAAAGGCTCAAAGGGACATTATTGGGACATACGAAAAAATGGGATATAGACTATAAGCTCATATCAATGTTAAATTTCTTGAACTTGATAACTGCACTTAAGGTTAAGTGAATATCCTTGTTCTTAGGAAATGTACAAGGCAGTGTTAAGTGTTCAAGGACCATAAATATGCAGCCTGTACTCAAGTGTTCAGAAAGTGGATTCCTAAGGAGATAGAGAGATAGACAGATGGATAGATGTAAAGATGGACAGACGGATGGGCAGGATGATACAGCAAATGTGACAAAATATTAAAATTAGTGAATCTGGGTGCCCGGGGTGGGGGGCTAGGGCTCTGTTGGCATTGTCTGTCTGGGGTTTGCCCTGTTTTTGTAAATGTCCTTTAGATTTGGAAGTATTTTGAAATAAAAAGTTTATAAAATAAAAGAGGGCCCAAGCTTTCCTTGAAGTCAGAGACACCAAGGACTAGGAGCTTTTGTCCATTGCAAGCTGCCGTGGATTCTTCGGCCACGAGGAAATAAATGACTTCTGCCACCCCCGATGGAGCCTGAAAGTGGGTCTTCCCCGGTGAAGCCTCCAGATGGTGACACAGCCAGCTGACGCCTGCATTCCAGCCCGTGAAACCCTGGACAGAGGGCCCAGCTACACAGGGCTGCATTTCTGACCCCCAGAAACTGCGTTGTTTTAAGCCCCTAAGTTCGCAGTAATTGGTTAGGCGGCAGCGGGAAGCTGACACAGGTGTGGTGTGCCAGATCCTTTAGTGACCCGTTTGAGGCTCACTCAGTCCTGACAGGGAATTTCACCTCTTGGGGCTACTTGAGGAACACATGACAAGGCATATGAACTCAGCTGTACGATCTGTAGGTTATCTGGGTACCTTTCTCTCTTTCTCTCCCATTGCCCACCTTCCTAGCTTCTCTAACGTAGAGACCAGTTGGAGGAAAGTAGGTGGAACTCCAGACTGCTAATCGCATTCCTTGCTAACTGCATCGGCAAACAGCACAGCGGCTCTGAACGTGCCTCTCCATGCTGCAAACTCCTTAAGGACGAGAACTGCTCAGCGTAGCTGGCACACAGTAGGTGCTCAGTAATCATGTTTCGAGATGCCTCAGAGGAAGTAGGTTGAAAAAGCTGGTTGAAATAAAATGTTTAAATTGTTCGAAGCTTCCCCTTAGCTCATGTTATGCTGAGCTCCAATTACTGTGTGTAATTGGGTTTCGATGGGTTCCTACTCACCATGGGCGTTTAGATTTGTAGGTCCCTACGGAATTAATCCTTGAGCCAGCAAGGAGAGAATTTCCATGTGCAGTGACCTTCTTATTGACCCAAGCAGTGTGGAATCTCTTATAATAGATCACAAGTCTTATCTGATGCCATTGCCCTTCAGTCCCTGGAATTATCAGTGAATAAACCAGGAGATGCTTGTGGTTGCAAGTCCTGGAACACTGGACACTTGCTCTGTATTTTGCAGATTAGAAAATACGGATGGAGCTTGGAGACGGCACAGGGATAGGTGTGTCAAACTCTCACACCTTGTAATAGAAGAGCATTTTGGCTGCAGCTCACCCAACCCTCTTATCACTGAAGACCTGATAGCATCAGATTTAGATGTGGGTAAATAACAAAACTCTTTTTGAGGAAGAAACAAACAAAATTAAACCAAGCTGGGGAGGCAGGAGCCAGATGAGCTGTGCCCGCGGCGCTCAGGAAATTAACCCAGCGTGGAGGTGATGTGTTCCCAGGCAGCGTGTACATACGCTTTGGAGGCGATGGCCCAGAGGAAGTCAGCCTCCCGCTGACTTTGAAATAGAGAGAATTCACTCTTGTTCTCTGGATATTTGCTTGCTTTGTAGACTGTGGACTGTTCCTCTGTGTGACCCAGTCCAGTAGATGTAAAGGTCAATCATCAGTTGAGCTCATTTTGTTGTCTTTTCCTTCCCATTTCAGCCCCATGGGTCTTGGTTAAACAGGTGGGGTCAGTCCTTTTGCAGAGATGTCCTCTGTGGTTCCATTCACTCTGGAAGCACCCAGGGCAATCCTGGACCTCGTTTGAGACGTGCTTTTAATTGCCCCCATCAGATCCCTCTGGAGTGACTCAGTTGCCTGAGGCCTCCCTCACTGGCAGGCCCACGTTCCACTGAGCAGCATTCCCTCTCCCCGAGAACTAGAACAGAACGAGTGCTGAGTCCTCTGCAGAATTTCCCCCCAATTATTATTATTTTTAACTCAGACTCATTCTTGTCAGTATTTTTCCTAATTCTGTAAACTTTCTTACTTTTTAATATTTAATGTGAACTTGCTAGCATTGCTTGTGAATCATATTGTTGTTTATGGGATTTCTGGAAACAATGGGGTGGCAATAGCCTGAGCTGCAGGTTAAGGAAGTAAATACATTTGAAAATGAGGTCTTTGATTCACAGCCAGAGAACCCCACAAGTCACCAGCCTAAGGCAACTGGAACCCACCAATACTACTCAAGTTTCTCCTCATGGACCTGTTGGCATGTGGGTGGCTTCCAAGATCCAGGAGGCGCCATTCTGGAGGGACACAACCCTGAAATGAGTGGATTGAAATTAAAGCTCCTCTGAGAATTGAATCAAGTCTTTTCACCCCCTGTGCTTGGAGGGTCAGTCCTCCCTGAAAGGTGAGTGTGGCTCTGTGCTGTCCCCAGGCTCGGCGGTGGGGGGTTAGTTCCCCCCTGCTCTGTCCAGCCGGGGCCACAGGGCTCATTCTCTGCATGTGGCTTGCATGGTGGGATGGGGGCTCCAGAGGGCAGCCATGGGACCTCACTGCATAGAGAAGACAGCAGCTGGCCCATCGGGGCTCCTTCGCTCAGCTGTGGGCGCTGGGGCAGGGATGACGACAGAAGGAAGGACGGGTGACACAGAAGGAGGCGGTGCATCTCACAGCAGGAGAGAAACTCCATGAAACTCTGAGCTCCTAAGGCTTGGAGACTGACTGACTCTAAACGGTATGCGTGGGCAGAAGCACAGATGAAAGGCTTTTAATAAAACTTTAAAGGGAAGTCGGATGTTGGATAGGTGCTTGCAGGAAGTGCTGAGGTGTCCTTTAAGCTCAGCTACCTGTACGGGGTTGGGACGTGGGTCTACCTTACCTGGTTGTCCTCGCGGCGTTGGTTCACTCATTTTCCCCGTTCAGAGCTGCTCTAGTCTCTTTAAAATGAAATCTTAGGGACGTTTTGGTTCTAGACTCTGGCCTTCTTTAGCAAAAAATCTCCCATCCATTAGTATGCACCAAATGCTTGCCGTATATATTTCCCTGCATGGCGCATGGGCAGGGGATAAGGTAGCAGGGACAGCAGGTGTGTGTGTGTGTGTGTGTGTGTGTGTGCTGGGCTTGGAGAGAGTGAGAGCCCTGAATGCAATGAGTATAAGGTCCAGCTGGAAGAAACCGGCGAAACAAGGGGGTCCGAGGCATTTGCACTGACTGGCTGGTCCCATGACTGATTTCCAAGCACATTGTTCAGACAGATGCAGCCGGGTGGTGTGAGCCGGGTGGTCTGGAGCTCAGGACCAGGCTTGGGCATGACACGAGGCTTCAGGCCTTGAGCAAAGGACAGGATTTCGAGACTGGCGGGAGGAAGGGCACCTCAGCCAGGGCAGCAAGGACCTGGAGTGAGCCAGCCTTAGACTCGAGGGAAGAGGGCCCGAAGACGAACAGCCCAGCGCTCCGGCTTTTGTGAGGCTGGTTTACCATTTTGGCTTCATTGATGTCACTAAATCTGCTCAGGGGATCATGAGCTTCCTGACCTCACAGTTCTACATTTGCCACCCGCCTCCCCACTACATCCCTTCTTTGCCTTTCTTTGCTCTGCTCTGTGCCCGGGGACTAGCCTCTACCTGATGCATCCATCAGGCTTCTTTCCTTCTGATTCCAGGAAGGGTTTGGCCAACAGGAGATCCTTGCGAGGGTCAGAGACCAGGTGAGAAGTCAGGTCCTATCACTCACTACCTGCTTCAGCACCGCAGATCCTGAAGTCCCTTTTGCAGAGCTCTGATCTCACCAGGCTCCGGGGAATTCAAGCCTAGGTTCGGGAAAGACACACTCTTACAAGCCCACGAGTGCCTTGCATTCTCTTCCGGTTCCTTTATCTTCATCCATACTCCTGCCCTTTTTTTCTCCCAGAACCTGACGGACACACATTCCTTTCCTACCTACTTGACCGCCTGTCCCAGTCAAGTCTTTTTCAGTGAAAGTAACACAAACCTAATTCAAAATGGCTTAATCAACGAAGGGGATTTGTTGGCTCACACGACTGAAAAGCTCAAGTATCTGGCTTCAGGTACAGCTGATTCCATGAGCTCAGCCACTGGCTCCAGGCATCCCTCTGCATCTCTTGGGTCTTCTCACTGTGTTGACATCATTATAAGGCTTACTTTTCTTTTGTAGTGACAAGATGGAGATCAGTGGTTCCTGATGGCTCCAGAAGCTGGGCAACTACAATGAAAAGAGACTCTCTCTTTCCAGCAGTGTTCCAGAAGTCTTGATATTCACTCCGATTAGGCTAGGCCTGGGTCATGGATCGATTCTTGGAGTGGTGTATTAGTCAGCCAAAGGAGTGCTGATGAAAAATACCAGAAATCAGTTGGTTTTTATAAAGGATATTTATTTGGGGTAGAAGCTGACAGTCACAAGGCCATAGAGAGTAAATTACTTCCCTCACCAAAGTCTATTGCCACGTGTTGGAGCAAGATGGCTGCCGGTCTCTGAGTGGGTTCAGCCTCCTTCTTCAGGCTCCGTGGTCCGAGCTTCTTCTGGTCTCAGCTGCAGGCTGGGATAAGGCTTGTCTCCTCCTTGGGCTCGTTCCTCTCTGGGCTTAGCTGCTCTGTTCTCTCCACAAGGTCAGCTGTAGAGTAGCAGGCTCTCTCTCTTCCAGGGGTCTCTGCCGTGTCTATGGAGCTGTCTCCCGTCCTCTGTGCTCTTCTCTGTGTATTTACTTCCCAGGGCTCCAGCAGCAAAAGCTCCCACTAAATCCTCTGCCATGTTGTTTTCTCTGTGAGTTCCACCCACCAAGGGGCCCAATCAAAGCCTCAGTCATTACCTAATCAAGTAAAAGTGAAACCTCTGGATCCAACCCAATCTAATACGCCCAGGGGAACAGACCAGTTCACAAATGTAATCCAGTATCTGTTTTTGGACTTCCTAAACAATATCAAACTGCTACAAGTGGGGACAGCAGGGGGTGGGGCTGGGGAGGAAAGGTACACAAGGAGCAGCCCTGCCCCCAGCTTAGAGTGAGAATGGGGGGAACGTGGATCCACAATGGAAAATTAGGGTGCAGTTATCTCAAAGGAAGAAGAGCAAACAAAACTAAAGTATGTGTGCTACGACCCCCCAAACCCAGGTTACTGTGCTGTAGTACCTCCGTGGAATACTTTTCCCCAGTCTCTTTCATTAGCTCTTCTATGTTAAAACACCCTTTCCTGTTACTTAATCTCGTTTTAGCAGATTTAATTGCTTTCTGGTCACATTTATTTATTAAAATTAGACCAGTCTTGTGTCTAAACTCTACCTGACCCCATTGTGGACCAGGCCCTCATCCAAGGAACTTGGAGTGTGGCTATGCCTGTCTGTGTGCATGAGTGTGTGTGCATGTGCGTGTGTGTGTGTTTGGTGGGGGAGTCACTCCCATCCCTTCTGCCCTTTTCTAGGCTCTATATCCTTTGGAGTCACCAATGCAGGGGGAAACAGGAGTCATTTTGCTCAGCTGGGCCTGCTGGTGAGGGGACCATGGGCCTGAGAGGTTTCCATCGGGTTTTGGCCATTGCAAATGGCCTCTGTTGACGTGTGGTCTCTGTGTAGACCAGAGTCAATTTCTGGGTTTGTGGTTGTGTGGTTTCCTTGGGGTGTGGTTCAATCTTATTGCAAGGTCCTCTCTCACTGAGGAAGACTGATAGATAGGAGTCCAGGCCTCCAGGTCCCAGCCCTGGGTCCCAGCTCCCAACCCCACACCTGCCACTAACCTCCATCATCCATGGAACCAAAGAATCCCAGAATCAGGTCCATGGGGAATTGGGAAAGAGTGGAGAGTTGCTCCCACTTCCTTCCCAAGCCTACTACACAGCAGTTCCATCCTGCCCTTCTGGAGCTAGTATTTCAACCAGTTTCGGAATTCAGGAAGAAGCAAGCATATATCTGTATTCACATATGTCCTCCAAAATTCAGGAGAGCTATGTCATCTCTCACCAGGACCCTCTTATCCTGTTCCTTCAGCACCAGAGAAGGTCTGTGAGACCCAGACAGGGGGTGACTGCTTGAGGGTGGGCAGCCATAGGATTTACTGTCTAAATCTGAACACTTATGAGAGTGAAAGAGAGTTGCTATTAGTACTGACTCGGGGACAACAGGTGAAACAGCCCAAGCCAACCAGGACACATGGGCACCCTATCTACAAGTGGTTTTGCTAGAGCCTCACACTCTCCGGCTGGCTTTTGGGGAAAGGAGAGGAGGAAATGACCTCTCACCATGACATCGTGTTGCCATTCCACACGACCTCCCGCCCACAGTCCTGATCATGCTGGCTCTCTTCCCTCCCCCATTTTTATATGGTCTCGGGTGGAGGCGAGGGTGTGGTGGCTGATGGGACAAGGACTGCTCCTGCTGTCTGAAGATGCTCAAGGGATGTGTTTTCACTGTTCCCAGAAGTTCTCTGCAGAGGCCTTGGAGATTGGCTCAACATCCCCTTAACTCATCTGTGGGGTCTTGGTAACAACTGTGGGGCAATGGGAACAATCCCACTTGGTATCCTGCCACTTCCCCAAGGTTCCAGCCAGGTCTCTCGATTGCAAGCCACATGAAAAAGTCTTAGGTAATTGAACTGGAAAATGACTCCACTAACGGACACGGCTACCCCTGGAGCCTCTGAAAGAGCTAAAGAACCAGGTCTGTGACCTACATGGAGAAGTCACGCCCCAGAGCTGGTGACCGTGCCGTTAGAACATCTGCCACCAAACCTGCTTAGAAAGGGGCGTAGCTGCTGGCCCCCTTGCCAGAATAAATCCCCCACAATCCCTGCTTCTTTGCATCATCAGCTGCTGAGTCAAATTTTGGGGAGTGTGCATCTAGTTGGTGAAGCCCACGTCATATGCTAAAGTTTTAGCACAGGGGAGGAGGGAAAGCATCTGGAATTTTCTGCCTCTAGAGTAGGAGGCTGGCTCTGCTTCTTCCTTGACTGAGCAATGGCCCCTGGAGACCCTGTGCACATGCTGACACGTGGCAAAGCGGGCTTTGCAGATGTGGCTAAGTTAAGGATCTTGAGATGGAGAGATCCTGGCTTATCCAGATGTGCCCAGTGCAATCACAGGGGTCCTTGTCAGAGGGAAGCATAGGGAGATTTGACGGTGAAGGAGACAAAGAAATAGGTCGAAGTCACGAGAGGAAGAAGACATGAGCTGAGAATGCAGGCGGCTTCAGGCAGGTGGAAAGTCAAGGAAAAGCGAAGGCTGCAGAAGGAGCCGGCCCTGGGAGCACCTGGATTTTAGGCCACGACACTGATGTTGGACTCTGACCTTCAGAACTGTAAGGCCGTGAACTGATATTATTTTAAGCCACCGGTTGGTGGTCATTGTTGCAGCCGCAATATAAAATCAACACCCCCTGCAGACGTTTGTGGGAGAAGGCAGAGAAAGGCAAGTTTCCCACCCTGCCCGCAGGCTCAGAGCAGTGGGGAGGGAGAGGGGGCTGTGCCCGCCGTGCCACCGGCAGGCGCCTGGCACGCTGCTCCCGCTGGAGGGCCAGGCATCTGGAAAGTGCCCTCCTCCAGCGCTTCGCGGCCCTGCCCTTCAAACAGCACATGAGACAGGCCTCAAACCTCCCTCAGGGTAGCAGAAGTAACAGGGAGAGGTGATGGGGGCAAGAAGCCACTTACAGGCTTGTGATTGAAAAGCAACTCGTGCCTAAAGGCTTAAAGTTTCCAAAGAAAACAAAAATGTTTAGGGAGGAATTATTGAGGAAATCACTCTTCTGTCAGCTGGAAAATTCCTGACACGAGGTTCCCTCCCATTGGCAGTGATTTGGGTCCCTCCATGAGCCTCTTTTGGGGAGGGGGCGTTCCTCTGCGGTGCAGGTCCTCGTGCCCCCTTATGCTTAGCAAAGGCAGATGCCGCCCCCTCCTCGCCCTCGGGCCCTGCATGGCCCTGGGGGGAAAGGGGGAGGGCTGGCTTCTCGGTTTGTTCTCAGTTGCAGGTTGTGTAGGTGAAGGGGGGTGGGGGCGGGCAGCAGCAACAGCTCAACTTTCAGCTTCTTAAGGACCGATTTCACAAACCAGAGAGGGGATGTCCCACTGCTTATTGAACATCCTCGCCTCTTTAAAAACCCTCTTCCGAAACAGCGGGTCCATTTAGGTTCACTGTGTTTGAAGGAAATGACCCAGTGCTCGGTCTGGGGTGATGAGAGGTGAAAGGTGCTCTGGAGCCACGCAGCCTCCTGGGCACTGAAGGGAGAATCAGGCATCCTGGAAGGGGGGGGGGTTCTTTAGAGCACTTACCTTCCTGGTAAGGAGGCAGTTAGCTGCATTACCACTGGGCTGACGTCGGTTTAGCCTGGGGAACAGAAGCTCCGTAAGGCAGGACCACATCTGTCTAGTCTGTACCTTCCCCAGCCCCACTCCCCGCCTCCTGGATGTCACAGTGATGTGTGATATTTCCTTTACCACAATACCCCTTTATGA
>JAKSZT010053883.1:1170559-1215898 GCA_026826555.1 Tolypeutes matacus | reverse complement strand
CCTCCCCCGCCCCCCCCCCTGCGCTCTGGGCACCCTGCCCTTTGGGCACCGCCTTCCCGGGAACGCCCCCTCTGGAGCTTGGGCTGAGCAAGGTACGGAAGCTCATCTTTGTGAGCAATCAAAGGGGATTAATGGTTTCTGTAGTTGTGGATTTCTCTTATATTGAAAATGAATATTTGAAAGCACCTGGGGTATGTTTTGGAAATATATAGATATACATACACAAATGTACACGTATATACGTACATATACACACATATATGTACAGACATGCTGTCTTTTCTAAAATAGGTTTAACTTATGTTTCGCAAGCATCTGTGTATGGCTTTCCAGAAGTGCTGAAAAGAATATGAAACGGTCAAAAGTAGTTAAATAAATCCAAGGGTAAATTTCTAATCATCCAGGTGATGTGACGGCTCAACCCCCCTCGCCTGGGTCTGTGAGTCTGGACAGGGCTCCATTCCCCTATTTTGTTTTGCATGTGTCAAAACTGGGCAGCCACAGGGAGGAAATGCTTCTCAGAAAGTCACCACAGAGGTGATGGGACTTGGGTCCAGAATACTGATGGGCTAGTCTTTGATTCTGTGGTCATATGGCTCCCCACAGAGACTGGCCTATGAGCAGGAGGAACCCATTCAGCCTACTAAAAATTACGTTTTCCTACCATTTAATCCAATGCAGCCATTAGCGGTCAGGAGGCATCCCTGGCACACCATCCGTCACACTGTGTGCCCCACAGCATCTCTGAAGGTGAGTGTGTTGACACACCTGGACATAGGTGGGCCTCTTTCAGGATGGCAGAAGGACACCTGCCCATAAGCTCTGGTCCTTTCTTGGGTGTTTGGCCATGCTGAGCTCTTCAGTCTTGCTCCTCTGTGATTCCTCAGTGTCCAGCTCAAGGCCTGGGTTACTTACAGAATAAACAAGCCAAGGAAAGGCCTATCAGACATCCACTAACTGACGACTGGCACTGCAGCTATCCCTGTACCCCTTTTGTCCCTGGGGCCTTTGGAAGTGTTGAATAACATGAAAGATGTAAGAGAAGATACAGACCAAGTTTCTGATCCAATATTAATTTAAGTTGAAGGAGATAAAACAGAGACTTCATCTGGGAGGCCACAGAGGTTATCTTATTTGAAATATTCTCTGTTCTGGGGTGCAGAGAAAGTGCAGAGAAAGGGTTTCTCTCAACAGAACTTTGGTAATTAATAGAGCCAAGTTAGCTCTGGGATGCTGCAGAATGCATGAGCTGCTGTCTGCCTGCAGGAGCTTTGGTACAGCAGGGGGATGGCCGCCCGCACTCCTTGCTTCATAGAATACCACGGGCAGCTCAGCACAGGGACGTCCAATTAAAGAGCTTAGTTGGGAGTGTGCAGAAGGAAGTGAGGAATGTGGCCATGGCAACACAGGAACCCCTCTTGGCTAGGATGGCTTTGTGGTCAGGCTGTCAATGGGGTGTAATTTGGGGGAATTCAAGAAGGGAATTCTAGATAGAAGGAGTTCCAAAACATGGATTGGGGGTTGATTAACTGAAGCACAGGAGCTGCCTGATCAGAGCAGAGAGTGGTTGGAGGGAAGAAATGGGATGCTTAACTCCTTCACTCACTGTTCCCTGACCACCCACTTGATGCCAGGTGCTGAGCCAAGGGTTGGGATATAACATCAAAAGCAGACATGATTCCTGTCTTTAGGGTGCTCACACTTTAGTCAGAGTCAGACAGCAAACACGAGTAGCCAGTTAACACATAACTAAACGTATCATCACAAATCGTGAAAGGAGTCTGCAGGGAAGTGAAAACAAGGCACAGTGGTTAAAAGCTGAACAGATAGGACAGTATCTGACCAGGTGAAGAAAGAGCACACGAAACCAGCCCCCCAGACTATAGGAACAGGGGCCCCAGGCAAAGGGGCTGCCGGGAGGTGGGAGGGAGGGCTGCACGTTCATTGCATCGAGAGGAGTCCAGTGCCACATAATCATGGAGGACAAGAGGAAAGGTGGCCCAAGGTGGGGCTGGACAGATGGGCCTGAGCCAACCAGGGAGGCACTTGAAGGTCGTGGGGAAAAGTTTGGACTTTATGGGGAGTCATTGCAGGTTTTAAGTAGAAGAATAAAGGTAATATTGTGTGCTTAAATGGCCACTTGGACTGCCAGACGGAATATATGTTGGAGGGATAAATATGGAAGCAGAAGGAGCATTAAGAAAGCATTTTCACAACAACAAAAAGACAAACAACCCAATTAAAAACTGGGCAAAGGACCTGAATTGACATTTCTCCAAAGAAGATATACAAATGGTCAACAAGTACATGAAAAGATGCTCAACGTCATTAGTCATTAGGGAAATTCAAGTCAAAACAACAGTGAGATACCATTTTACACCCATTAGAATGGCCGTAATAAAAAGGGAAATAAGTATTAGTGAGAATGTGGAGACGCTGGAGGCCATGAGCACCCCCCGGTGGGAATGTAACATGGCACAGCACATGGGAAAGGCTGGCAGTTCCTCAGAAAGGTAGACATAGAGTTCTCATCTGACCCCACACCTCCCATCCTAAGTATATTCACTGAAGAATTAAAGCGGGGACTCAAACCTACTTATGCACTAGGTTCAAAGCAGCATTATTCCCAGTAGCCAAAAGGTGGGAACAACACAGATGTCCATCAATGGATGAATAGATAAAGAGATTGTGTTGTGTATTACTCAGCCATAAAGAAGAATGACGTGCTGATACATGTTGTAACTTGGATGAAGCTCCTAAACGCAATGCTAAGTGAAAGAAGCCAGGCCCCAAAGTTCACATACTGTGTGTGAAATATGCAGAATCGGTGAATTCACACTGACACCACAGATTGCTGGTAACCAGAGGCTGGGGAGAGGCGGAGATGGGAGGAAACTGCCTAATGGGTAAGGGGTTTCGCTTTGGAACAATGGAAATGTTTTGGGATTGGGTGGGTGGTGGTTGCACAACCTCGTGGATATACTGAATGCCCCGGAATCGCTCACTTTAAAATGGTTATTATTATGCTATGCGAATCTCATTTCAGTCAATCGTTTGTTTTTGCAAAAGGAAGAAAACTATTGCAGGAGTGCAGGTGAGAAAAGGTGTTGGCTTGGACTAAGATGATGGTCGTGGGGAAGGGGACGTGGTTAGAGCATTATTGGAAGATAAAATTGACAAGACTTGCTGGAAGATTGGGCTGGAGCATGCTGGGAGGCAGAGGATAAAGTTCAGGATGATTCTGAGTTTCTGGCTTGAGAATCTGGGGTATGATTATGTCACTTGCTAAAATGGGGAAGAAAGGGGCATGGAAGGAGTAAGGATAAGATTTCAGTCTGGGGCATCTTGGGTATGAAATGCCCATGAGACAACCAGGTCAGGATGGAGAGAGGTTGTTTTGCTGGTTGTACAGTCAGGGTTCTCTCGGAGAACATATAAATGTGTGTGTATGTTCATGCACATATATATATAAAAATATTATGATATTTATTAATGGAGTTATGAGATGTATTATAGGAATTGGCTCATGCAACCATGGTGATTAGCCATTAGCTGAGAACTCTGATGAAGCTTCCAATGATTTCCCCAGAAGAAGCTGGCTGGCTGGAGGAGAGGTGGTAATTCTTTCTGACTGGTAAAATCATCAGGTTGCCCTTGAAGGCCTTCACCTGATTGGATGAGACTTCACTCACTGTTGAAGGCAATTTCCTTAGTTGGTTGTAGATGTCATCAGCCACAGATGCAATCGACTAATGATTTAAATCCACCTCACAGTAACAATCAAACCAGTGCTTGCTTGACCAAACAGCTGGACGGCAGAACCTAGCTAAGTGGGCATATGAACTTAATCATCGCATTGCTGATGGAAATCTGGATTTATTGTAGAGGTGCTTTCTAGGGCTATGAGATGATATAATTGAGGGGAAGTGTACAGATAAAGAAGAAAAGAATAGACCCCAAGAAAGGCTAGCTCTTAGAAATCAGAGTAGGAGGTGCTGCTGATGACAGAAGGAATAAGCAGAGAAGTAAAGGGGAAACCCAGAGAGTGGCTCTGCCCCTGAGGGAAGGTACAGAGAAGGAAGGAATGGGCATCTGGGCTCATCCGCTGGGACAGCATGTAAGGGAAAGGGGAAACTTTCCTTTGTTTTTGGCAACTTTGCTAAGGTCTTTGGGGAGGGGCCCTGAGCAGAAACCAGATGGAAATGTCTTGGTGAGGAATTGCATGGTGAGATGCTGGAAAGAGAGGATGTAGATGCCATTATGTACAGGTGTTTGGATGTCATTTCAGTTTCCTAGACTGCTCAAAGTAAATGCTATGAAATAGTTTGGCTTAAACAATGGGAATTTATTTGCTCATGGTTTTGAGGCCAGGAAAATGTCCAAATCAAGGCATCATCAAGGCAATGCTTTCTTCCTGAAGACTGGCTATTGGCAGACCTTGGCTCCTCTGTCACATGGCAAGGCACATGGTGGCCTCTTCTGGTCTCTCCCTTCTTTTCAGGGCTCTCTCTCTCTCTCTCTTTTCATTCCATTTATAAAGGGCTCCAGTAATAAGATTTAGACACATCCTGAATTAGGTGGGTCACACCTTAACTGAAGTAGCTTCATCGAATTGTCCTCTTTACAATGGCTTCATACCCACAGGAATGGATTACATTTAAGAACATATTTTCTGGGATACGTACAACTTCAAGTCATCACAGATGTCAAGACTCAGCAGGATATGGGACCGAAGCTCTTATTGATCATTTTTAAAGAAACGGTTACTAAGGCATTTTATACATTAATGGGAAAATGATCAAATAGAGAGATTGCTGATGCAGAAGAAAGAGAAGCCTAAAAAGTGACATCCTTGATAAGGGCTGTGGGGTGATATCCAAGCAATGTGTGACCATCACCCAGTGAGGGACAATTTTACTTTGCTAAAGGAGGGAAAGAAGAGAAGCTTGGGGTCTATATCTGACCAAGAAAGATGCAGAGGCTGCTCTGAGAGGCTTCTGTTTGCTCAGAGAGGAGGGAAGTCAAGATTATCAGATGAGTGAGAGTGTGGTTTTGAAGAAGGAGGGGAAAGCGTTGTTTCAGGAGCTGAGTGAGTGTATGAGTTTGCTCTGGCTGCTGTAACAAGTTACCACAAACTGGGGGGTTTAAAATAACAGAAATTTCTTCTCTTACAGTTCTGGGAGCTAGAAGTCCAAAACCCAACAGGGCCATGCTCTGTCCAGGGGTCCTTTCTTGCCTCTTCCAGCTTCCAGGGGCTGCCAGCATTCCTGGGCATGTGGCTGCATCATTCCAAGCTCAGCCTCCATCTTTACATCGCCTTCTCCTCTGTGTGTTTATGTTATAAGGACACTTGTCATTGGATTTAGGGCCAACGTGAAATAACCCAGCATGACCTTCCTATTTCAAGATCCTTAACTTAATCACATCTGCAAAGACCCTTTTCCAAAATATGTTCTGGGGATTAGGACATAGGCATATCTTTTTTTTTTTTTTGGACTGCCAATGAACCCTCTACAGCAAGCAAGTGAGCCTCCCCCCTAGCCCCCATTCCTGAGAATCAAACCAAGACTCCAGCTGAGGTTTCATATCATAAATTCAAAATGAACCAGTCAACCTGTCTGGTTTCTCCTACAGAAGATTTTTTATCTCTCAGACAGTCATGAATAAAAGTAATGGTTGAGTCCAGCAACCAGACTAGGATTTTGTTCCATGTATAAAAGAAGGAGAAAGGGACAGTGGGAGTTGAAATTATTTTCAAGGGAAGGTTACAATGATGGATCATGGAATCAAAGCTGAAATAGAGTGAGAAAGGAAGGGGATCAATTAGCTGAAGGCCTCCCACGATTAAAGGACCTTGACAAAAAGTCAAAGGTCATGATTGGAGCTGGCCAAGGATGGCCAGCCCCTCCGTAATCTCCATCAGCCCTTCAAAGACACCCCAAATAAACATGAGCTCCAGGTGGAAATAGTGTGCTTTCCATGCAGATGCAGCTTCAAGACAAATTTTCAACCTCACCCTACTTCTAAGGAAATTGCTATTTCTAAGCCACTTCTGTGCTCCCATTGACCTTGTCACCTCAGAACCACAGAAAACTTATATTATTGCTTTCAGCAGCAACCAAACCAGCAGACTGGTTTGCTAGTTTAATGAGTCTACAGGCTGCAATATTATACTATTCCTCCCAACTCCTGGGAAATCTACAGCACCTGAAATGCATTCTCTCTGCTGGCTCTGCCAGCCAACCCCCATGGCCTCTATCTAATGTTATTTAACCAACACAGCAGTTAAAATCTCAAATCATCTTTATTGCTACTGCAGGTTTTACCAGCTGCCCGAGAAGGATCTTACCTCCACATGATTAGTATATAACAAATGGGTCTCTTCTTTTCCAACATTTTCCCTAGAGGGTTATTGATGCCTCAGAGAGGTAAAAGTTCCAGAAAGCATGGTATCCTCAGCCACACTGGAGTAGTCTTGTAAAGATCAATCTATAATAGTAAAAACATCATCTATAAAGGCAACAGGCATTGAAGAGAGAATGGTA
This sequence comes from Tolypeutes matacus, assembly GCA_026826555.1. Classification (NCBI taxonomy): domain Eukaryota; kingdom Metazoa; phylum Chordata; class Mammalia; order Cingulata; family Chlamyphoridae; genus Tolypeutes; species Tolypeutes matacus. Next base: position 1,209,353 of record JAKSZT010053883.1, on the reverse strand, counting down.
AATATTATGTGGAGAAAGATAACATTGGTTTCACAGGGGGAACAGCAGGTATCATCAGTGACTGTCGCTGGCCACTTCATCACTGAGTCAATGCACTGGCTATTTATCTTCTGTCCATAACAGAATGGTCTAGACCAGGTCCTTTTGGTTAAAGTGGTTGTCCTAGCCAACAGCAGGCAGTTGGCACCGTGGGCACATTTTCTATTTAGAGAGGAATGTTCTATTTGCAAAATTGGATTTTGGCTGAATAAGGGCCAACCATTTCCTTCTGAATTAAAGAGAAAGTAGATTTAATAGGCACAGGTCATCTAATTGTAGGATCTCACAGTTTTCTAAGCCAAAGTCCTCTGAAATGAAATGTAGTGAATATTGGAATTAGGGATTGAGAAACCGATGGTCGTTTTGACCTTGTCTGGATTAGGTGGGATCCAGGCTGTGGTGTGTTGGTGGCTGTTTGTTGGAATACCAGAATTTGAAGTTCAGCACAGATAGTTGGATAGCACATTCAATTTAAGGGAGAAATCCAATTTGTGGAATTAGCTGATTTTCTCTGAATGGACTAATTGCTCTGATATCAAGAAGTGAGTTTCAGGATGTACAAATGCTCTCCTGGTACCCCTAGGCTGGGCCGTTCACATCTGCTCAAAGTCTTTGATGGTTTCTCTTGCTTAGAGAGCAGACGTGCCTGAGCCAGGGACCACAGCCTTCTGGGAGATGTCCCTGCCTTAGCCCAGCTTTATTTCCACATCTTCCAAAACATATGGAGGCTCCAACCAAATTGAAGTCTTCCTTTTTCTCAAATCTGATCATTGTTTTTCCAAGTTCATGTCTTTTCTTTTTGTCTTTCTTTTTTTTTTTTTTTTACTTTATAAACAAAACTCCCCCTTCTCCCTTTCCCATACCCCAAAAACCTTTAATCTGCTTTCTACCTCTGCAAATTTGCTATTTCTCCTCATCTCTTGTAAGTGATATCATACAAGGTGTCATACAATTTTTGTCTTGAATATTGGTGTGAAAGTATCTGTTTGCAACCCTGTTTTCAGTCTCTTTGGGTAGTTAACTAGATGTAGTATTACTGGATCAAATGGTAATACTCTAACTTTTTAAAGAACCATCATATTGCTTTCCACAGTAGTTGCACCATTTTACATTCCTACCAACTATGCACTAGATTTCCAATTTCTCTACATCCTCTCCAATACTTGTTATTTTCCATTAAAAAAAAAGAAAAAAGAATAGTCATCTTTTTGGTATGAAGTGGTTTCTCACTGTAGTTTTAATTTGCATTTCCCTAATGGCTAATGATGTAGAGTATCTTTTCATGTATTTATTGGCCATTTTAATTTCTTTGGAGAAATGTCTGTTCAAGTCCTTTGCCCATTTTTTAGTTGTGTTGTTTATCTTTTTGTTGTTGAGTTGTAGGATTTTTTTGTATATTCTGGATATTAAACCTTTATCTGCTAAATAGGTTTGAAACTATTTTCCCCATTCTGTAGGTTGTATTTTCACTCTCTTGATAAATTCCTTTTATGAAGAAAAGTTTTTAATCTTGATGAAATCAAAATTATCTATTGTTTCTTTTGTTGTTCGTGTTTTGGGCATCACATATAATAATCCATTGCTGAGTCCCAGGTAATGAAGATTTTTCCAGTGTGATCTTCTAAGACTTTTATAGTTTTACCTCTTAGATTTAAGTCCTTGTTCCATTTTGAGTTGATCTTTGTATATAAAGTAGGGGCTAACTGCATTTTTCTCCATGTGGATATCCAGTTTTCCCAACACGATTTGTTGAAGAGACTTTTCTTTCCTTACTGCAAGTACTTGGCACCCTAGTCAAGTATAAATTGGCCATGGATGCGTGGGCCTATTTCTGGACTTTGAATTCTGTTCTACTTATTAATTTGTTTATCTTTATGCCAATACCATACTGTTTTGCTTACTGTCACTTTCATAGCACAGTTTGAAATTGGGATGTGTGAATCCTCTAACCCTGTTCTTTTTCAAGATTCCTTGGCTATTCAGGGCCCCTTGCAGCTCCACATAAATTAGAGAATTGGTTCTTATATATCTGCCAAAAAAAAAAAGAGGTTGCTAGAAATTTAATAGGAGTTGCATTGAATTTATAAATTGCTTTGGGTAGTATTGATATATTAACAAGGTTAACTCTTCAAATCTATGAACATGGGATGCCTTGCCATTCATTTAGGTCCTCTTTAATTTCTTTCAGCAGTGTTTTATAGTTTTCAGTATATAAGTCCCATGGATTTCTCAGATGGACTTCAACACCCAACTCCAACTTTTAGAGGAGTAGGTTTCCCCTGCCAGCCCTGCCCCTCACCCACGGCTCCTGGAATCCCAGGCACGTTGCAGCAGCTACAGCCATTTCCTCAGCTTCTGCCATGGGGGAAGCAATGGGGGCTGGTCACTGGGTTGTACTCCACTTTCAAAAGCTGAACTCTCCAATGCCTCTTGCTTTTTCTCGTACTCCTGTAGTTGTCTTAAATGTCCGTTCTGGTTCCAGGGTTGCCACCTACTTAATTCCAGTCCCTTTTTCTAGCTCTTTCATTTTACTAGTAGACGGAACAATCTGTAAAACTCCCTACTCCAACATTTTGCCCCTTTTCTGTTGAGAATTCCTCTACTCACTGCAAATACCCTCTGTAAATGAAAGCCTCCTCTGATCTCAAATACATTCACCCACTCATTCAATCATTCATTCATGTAGCAAATATTTATTGCGTACCTTCCATGTGCCAGGTACTTTGCTTGGACAGAATGCTCAGAATTACCATAGCACTTTGCAGAATGCTTAAAATAGTGTGTGTGTTTAACAAATATTTGCTGAATGAATGAACTAACTGGTGCATTATTTTGTAGTTTGATTTTAGTTTGTTAATCCCATGCATTTTGTTTTAAGTCCCTTAAGGACACAGAGTGTATGTTACCCCTACCTCCCTGAAAATGTAGTAGGAACTTGATATATTGTTAAAAATGAGCCAAAGAGCACCCTGAAGTCAGTTCAGTCAATAAAATTGATCAGTTCAATTAGACATTCATCATTTCCTATGAAAACAATCAGACAAGATGCATTCATAATTAGTGATTAGTAGGTGGCTCATTCATGCTCAGTAAGTCGCAGTACTAATATTTTCAATTCTCTCCATTTATTACCTGACTTGATCAGGAGCACTCATTCCAGTGTTGATAAATGTTTAATATTCTGGTCTAACCTCTTCTGTGAAAGGCTGTAAATGGGGTAAATTGGAATTTTTAATGCAAAGCTGAGTAGGACTTCAGTTCTGCCACTTTCATTTCATAGGTACAGTCTGTGCTAGCTGTCAGTGCTTTGTGTACCCATTTCCGTGAGAAATCTTTATCAAATAAGCCCCATTTGGAGCATTGTTAGGACAACAAATCCAGGAACTGAAAAAAAAATTGCTAGCTATTGGAAGGAGAAGGAAACAAGCCAGAATTCTGGGGGTGAAGGTCAAGAAGGAATGATTGGACATTATCGACTTGAAGACAGAGGCCATGTTTTTACAGATGGCAGTGCCTGTCATAAGTAGATGCTAATAAATGGCCCCACAAATTCTTTCATCCTTCAGTAAAGGTCTCCGTTCAGCTCTTCCTAACATAAGGCTGCTCCTCTAAACAAAAAGGCAGTATTTGAAAAGCAATGGACTTTGTTTTTCTTTTTACCCTGGCCCAGCCAAATACCTGGCATACTTTAGTTGCTTAACAAAGTTCTGTAGAATATAGAAATCAATGATTACTTCCTCTAGGAAGGTGACTGGCAAATTGCCCCCATAGTAAGTCTCAAAGAAATGAGTGTCCTGTTGTTTTAATGACAAGAGACCCTGCATTTCTATTAACCAAATGAAAATGTCTCGAACATCTCAAGAGAATAGAACGGTATGTAGCTAAAGGTTATTCTAATATAAAGGTGCTTCTGACTACATAAAAATATATCCAGGGGGATTTGAGACATATCGGATGCCTTGAGGCATTGCCCAGACATCATGTAATTGAATATTACATTCCGTGTCCCTGTAACTAAGGTCTCAATTCTACTTCAAAAGCAGGGGATGATTTGTCTGTGGAATTCTAAATTGCTGACCTCTAGGTTCTGTGAAGGACAAAGGAGCTACCCTGGTTTTCTCCAGCATGAGTAGCATACGTGTATCTTTCCCTAAGAATATACATTTCATTCATAGAACTTGTTTTCTATATCATGCAATTGAGGCAAGTTTCCAAAACACTCATCTCTTATAATGGACAGTCAAATTCTTTGCTTTTTTTTTTTTTTTTGAGGTACCGGGGGCCAGGGACTGAACCCAGGACCTCGTATGTGGGATGCTAGTGCCATATTGGCTTCCCTGAGTTGGTTTTTTCATTTGCTTTGCTTTTTTGTTTTTGTTTTTTCAGGAAACTGAACCTGGACCTCCCATGCGGGAGCTGGGCGCTCAACCACTTGAGCCACATCTACTCCCTCTTTGCTTTTGTTTGAGTCAAAGGTTGCTGAAAGCTTTGGAACCCAAGATTTGATAGAGTCCAGTCAAGCTTCCTGGGCACAAAAGAGCCTGGAGCTCATGGCGTGGAGGCTGAGAACCCCACGAAAGGCAACTGTCTAAGCAAAGTCTCCCTCCACATTGGAAGTGGACACCCAATGGAGAATTCTCCTTTACTATCAGTTAGGCCACCCTGACTGTGCTTAAGAAACACTTATGGGGCTGCTAAAAAATAGTGAGCATACCTAGCGCTTACCCAGGGCCAGGAACAGTGCCTGTTGTCACCAGGCAGCCCCGATTACCTCATTATTCAAAAGACATTGGGTCTCAATGCACTAGTGGGAAATGATTAGCCCTAGGCTAAATGATGCTCTGGTCTCATCTAAAAATCTTAAAAGCAAGACCCAAAAGGACCAAACTGTTTCTGAGTAAATATGCATAGTCCAAAATGGTTACATTTACAATGTCTTAAGTCCAATTATAAGTTATCGAGCATACAATGAAGCAGAAAATATGACACAGAATGAGGGGGAAAAAATCTATCGAAATTGACCCAGAACTGATACAGGTATTAGAATTAGCTGAAAAGAATATTAACACACTTATTAACTCTGCTAGATGTTCAAAAAGCTAGAGACATGGGCGATATAAAAAGATACTCAAAGTGAATTTCTAGAGATGGAAGCTGCAATGTCTAAGATGAAAAGAAAAAAAAACAAAAAACCTAAGTTGGCTTTGACAGTGCAGAAGAAAAACTTAGTAAACTTGAAGACATAACTAAAGAAACTATCCAAAATGAAACACACATAGAAAAAAGAATTAAAAATAAAGGAAAATAAATAAATAAAGGAAAAGAACATCATTTAGGACAAATTTAAGTGGCCTAATAGATGTATAATTTGAGTCTGGAAATAAGAGGAGAGAGGTAGAGATGGAAAATTTTGAAGAAATAATGACCAAATTTTTTCCAAGTTTGATGAAAACTCTAAGCCCACTGATTAAAAAAGCTTTAAAAAAAAAAAAACTCCAAAAAATATAGACCACAAGAAATATAAGAAACATGAAGATAACTAAATCAAAGAATATCATTATCAAATTACTGAAAATTAGTGATAAAGAGAAAAATCTTAAAAGTGGTGAGAGAAAAAAGGCATGTACAAAGGAACAAAGGTGATAGCAGATTTAACATCAGAAAGAATGCAGACAATGAAACAGTAGAGCAGCATCTTAAAGTCTTTAAGAAAATAATTGTCAACCTAAATTTCTAACCAGTGAAATACATTTACAAAATGAAGTCTAGGAAGCAAAGGCTGTAAGAATTTATAACCAGCATACTGACATTATGAGAAATGTTAAAAGAAGTCCCTAGGGTGAAAGGAAGATGATACCTGATGAAAATATAGATCTACATAAAGAATGAAGTACTCATAACTACATGAGTGAACAATAGAACATTTTAATTAAAAATTTTTAAAAATAAAATTGACAGTTTAAAATAAAAATAATAACCACAATAATGACACTTTTAAAAAAGTGATTTGTGCTCAGAGTAAAAATTTAGCCAATATCCAAAGGTATAAATAGAAATAAAAATCATACATAATCTTATGATCTTTATTGGAATTTCTTTACATGATTGTGCCTATGCCTTTTACAAATGCAACCATACCATGGAATTTTATTAACCTCTTATCCTAAAAAAAAAAAAAATAAAATAAAATAAAAATAAAATAATAGTAACAATGAATTTTGGGTGTTATAGCATATATATATAAAAGCAAAATGTACAAAAACAATAGCATAAATGCCAAGAAAGGAGAAATGGAAGTGTGCTATATTAAGGTTCTTATACTATACATGCTGTGGTATACTAGTTCTTGAATATATATTTCATAAGTTAACGATGCATCCTATAAAACCTAAAGTGACCATCAAAATAGCAAAATCAAGAGTTGTAGCTAATATGTTAATAAAGGATATAAAATAGAATCATAAAAATTCAATTAATCTAAAAGAAGGCAGAAAAAGAGGGAAAAAAAGAAAGATGGGACAAATAGAAAATAAATAGCAAAATGATAAACTTAGACCTAACCATAGCAATAGCAACATTAAATGTAAATGGTCTAAATACCCCAATTAAATGGCAGAACTTGTCAGATTGGATTAAATAGAAAGACCCAACAATATGCTGCTTACAAGAGAAGTACTTTAATATAAACCACAGATAAGTTAAAAGTAAAAGGATGGAAAATGAAATACCACGCTAACCATAATAAAAAAAAAAAATCTAGAGTAGCTCTCCATACAACAAAATACCCCTCAGAAATAAAAAAGAATGAATACAGAGATATACAACAACATGGATAAATCTCAAAATATTTATGCTGACTTAGAGAAGGCCAACAAAAGGAACACACACTGTAAAATTCCATTTACATAAAATTCTGAAAAACACAAACTAATATATTAACAGAAAATAGATGGGTGATTGCCTGGAATCAGGGGACGCAGGCAAGAAGGACCACCACGGGACACGGCGAGGTGTGGGGACTGACGGGCATGCCCACTCTCAGGCTCATGATGACAGTTTCACTGGTACGAACAGATGTTAACACATATCAACTTGTACCTTTCATCGTATGTCGCGTATACCTGAGTGAAAAATCTTAAAGTTAAAATTAAAGTCAGTAAACCATTAGCGATGCCCAGACCCCACTCACACAGGTTCTCATCGTAGGTGGTGGAGTTTTACGGAAGCTCCCCAGGAGACAGGTGGCATTAGGGGAGCCTGCCTTGCTGAGCCTAGTATACTCACATTTTGGGCTCTTTGATGCTAGCTGTGACTTCCTTGTCCAGCTGTCTCCTGGGTTGCAATTTCTCTTTCTGTGGCCACATCTAAACTACATAAAAGCAGAAGCTCTTTGCACAGCAGTCAGTCAAACAAGTTATTTGTCAAAAAAACAAAAGAAGAGAACTTTATTTCCATTCAATCCAACAAATACGCATTCTGTGCCAGGTAGGGATTGGAGCACTGCTGATCCCAAAAGGTATAGAAAGATTTGGGCAGATAAAAAGCATAACTTCCTACCACTGAAATCCTATCATGGCTCCCGGTCTTTGTACATATATTTTGGGATTTTAGCAGGCCAAATCTCTCTTGATGTTGCTATAGTATAGCAAGTTCCTGGCTGTTTTACTGTTTTTAGTCTATTTAAAAACACGAATGAGAAACTTATAGGAACCATTGAATTATTTTGAAGACATCCAGACTTCCAAAAACAATTATAAAGGATTTGAACTGCAGAATTAAAAGCAGGTACAGTCTGAATCCTCAAATCAACAGTAATAATTAGCGCATGCACAATAAAACTGGGTTTTAATTACATGTGTCTTTGAATAAGAAAGTTTTTTGAAGTGTTGTGCATGTAGAAAACTTTCAAAGTGGTGTGGATAACATCCAGGAAAATGTCAACTATACCTGAGAAGTTTAAAAATGTGATTTACTTGAAAATGAAGGGAAGAAAGAAGAGTGATAATTTATTGAGATGTGCACTGGGTCTTCCATTTATTCTAAAATGCACAGACTATCAAGGAAGCTTCTCGGTCGGCCACACTGTGTTCCGAACACGGGTCACCTTTCCCAACATGCAGCGAGCACACGGCAAATGTCTGCATGAATGAGCTTTGAAGAAAGAGAACTTTTTGCCCAATTCGAGTACTTACTAGAAGGGTCAGATGGAAGAAAAGTTAATGGCTGTCACTTCAATATTTCATGCAGAAAAAGCACCATTTGTCATCTACGTGCATTGCTCTGTTACGTTGTTTCCGATTAGGACGGTCTTAAATGAATGTTTAATGACAGACCATGGTGTCCACAGATTTAGAAACTGCAAATGAGGCTGGCCACCTCCATCAGAAACATCTGTCTGCTTCCATCTGTGTCTCTGGTAGCTGGAGAGGTGACGCTTCCCTGGGTGCCTGCAGATGCACAGTTCTGTTTGGTGGCTGCTGGAAGTGCTCTCCTGAATCCTAAAGGCACAAGCATTTAAGCTTTGCAAAATGTGTCAGCTTGATTTCCTGATGGCTCCAAATTGTCATGCGAGATAGCTAACATCTTTGTTGTTGAATGGTAGGGAAATTGAGGGAGCACGGCTCTCGGCTCTCGAACTCAGCAAAATGCCCAGTATTATGCATAAAGCCAGAGGACAGCATCGTCCCCTGGTGACTTGGAGACACTGTGAATTAGCCCCTTTCCAACTTTTCAGACCACCAGTCCGCTCACATTTCCTTAAGGAAAAAACTCAAGATAAAAGGAAAGGTAGAACACAAGATATTCCCACTCAAGCTAGAGCAAGTGGATTTCTTTTAAAATTCAAAATTCATTTTTTAAGTGCACTTCCTATTTGGCAAATCACTTCTGGCTCATTTATACCATACACAATGTAATACAAAAAAACCCATCTATTTGATATGACAATGTCTGTGATGTACTGTCTCATCCCATGAATAAACAGTAGCTTGCAGCAAAGATAAGGCATCACTTACACTCTGACCGAGACTGAAATTACAGTGAAATTCTAAATGGACAGAACTTATGGTAATTAGTTAAAAACCACTGACAGGAACAAAATCCTCCACTAGAATAAGAGCATCCAGCCTTCAGCCTTCATTAAAACGGAAGCGACTGATTCTCCAGGAAAATGGTCTTTATCGTTTCCTACTCATCTTCCAAAAGCAGGAGAGTGCCTGCAGCTGGTGTTGTGTCTGAATCTTGCCCACTGCCCTCATGGGGCTCCCCGCAACCCCCAGTCCTACCTGCTGATGGGAGACACTCTTTTGGGTTGGCCCATTGTCACCTCTCCTGCACACCCTGGCATCAGCCTCCTGGCTTCTCTTTGGTCTCCTTTTCTGTGCATCTTGCGTGGAGCAGGCACGCAGCTTTGAATATTTTGTGCCAATCTCACTGCACTTGGAGTAAAATTCAAACACCTTCCCATGGCCCATAGCCCTGCAGGACCCAGGCCCACCTTTAACTTCCCTGCCTGCCTTGTGGCCTCCACAGTGTACTCCTGAAGCTCAGCAAGCTCGTTTCCATTTTGCACCTCTGCTCCCTGGTCTCCCCGTTTCCTGGTCTCTGCATGGCCAACTTCTCCTGAACACACAGGGCTCCCTTGGGTCCCTGCTGCCCAATCTCAAGTGTCATGGCTTTATCTCTCCTACAGGGACAGCCTCGTTCCCAATGCCTATCACAGAGTCTGGTATGGAGAACATCCTCAATTAATAATTTAACTAAATTGACACGGGATAACTAATAAGTAAAGTCCTGTTGTCATGAGAAGTTGTCCATAGTCTAAATATCTGAAATATTCAACATGTCCCAAAATAAGAGATTTCAGGTGTAACTTTTAAGCTCAACCACCATTTTCACTGACAGCTAGATAAGGTGGTAACAGTAAGAAAGAAGGTAGATGGAACTGAAGTTCCAGCTGTGAACCTATCACCAACAGGAATGGAAATACGCCAGGAAACTAGGTTCCTGGTAGAAGGTATGAGAGACGTGTGAGTTGTGTTGAGAGACTGGTCTTTGTAGAGTTGTCCCAGGGGCCAGTCACTTCATGAGCAAGATGGTGAATTAGTCATGAGTGGGTCCTCCACGAACGCGCTCCCCAAAGGCCTCTGTGAAGGCGCAGCTTGGCAGTTGTTGTCTTGAAGCAGTCCGGAGAGAGAGCTCTTTATACGAGGAATATGTTTTCCTCCGTCAGAACAATGTAACGAGTTGCAGTCAGTTGATTCAAATCAGAGTTCCTAAGAGAGATGAAAAATACAATGGCTCGTGATTAAATCCATCTGACGATGCCCAATGAGAGTCAAGGGTCCTGGCTCATTCCTCCTGATGGAATTTACATCTTTGTGACTTGGGTACCAAAATCACGGTTCCAAAAATCCTGCTTCTCTGACCTCCCTCCTTGGGGCGGTGATATTTAAGTCAAGTTTGAGTCGTTAGTACAACCATGAGCAGGGTCAGGTTGTGATTTTATCTTGCAAGCCTAAGGCCTCACGGAAGAAGTTAGTTTTAGGGAAATATACACATTAACAAATTAAAAACTTGGCTAGGGAACACGGATTAATATCCTGCAAATAAATCATCAATTATAACAAACGATTCCTACAAATCAATAAGAAAAATGCAAATGACCCAATAGAAAAATTGCAAAGAATATGACAGACAATTCATAAGAACAAACCTGGATAGCAAAATATATGAAAAAGATATTTAACCTCACTTGCAATCAGGGAACTGTAAATTCAAACAATACTGAGATACCATTCCATATCAATCATATTGTCCCAAGAAAAACAGTCTTATTGGACCAAGTATCAGTAAGGATATAAGGAAGCCTCTGCTCTGGAGATCTGTTTGGCAATGACATTTGAAGATGCACCTGCACTGAGACCAGCAATTCCACTTCTTGGGATATACCCTAAGGCCACATTTGGACCTGTGCCCAGAAAGACTTGTGCCGTGAAGTTAGAGCAGAATTGTTTTAACCCTGGATGACTGGAAACTGTCTACATGTCCATCGATATGAAATGGATAAATGAACTGTGATCAATTCAGACAGCAGAATCCTAACAGTGGTTGACACGAATGAACCAGAAATATATGTACCAACATGGATAATCTTGGAAAGAACGTTTAATGAAAGAGCAAGTTACAGAATGATCTGCACTGTATGGAATAATTTATTCAAAATTTAGAAACAGAACAAGCAGCACAATGCATTAATTACAGATACATGCATATGCTCATAGATAAGGAAAATAAGGAGCATACAGAAAACTGTAAAAGGAGAATGAAAAAGTCACTATAAATCCCACATTCCAGACGTAGTTTATCCTTAACCTGATGGTATGTTTCTTTCTGTCCTTAAATGCATGTATGTACTTCACAGCTATTTTTACAAAAGGATGCCCATGTTGCATTTTATATCAATGGATATCGTTTCTTCAGAAATGAATTCATATCACATACCTTTCCCCATATCATCAATATTCTGCAAAGGCCAAGTTTTCAGCGGCTGCTCGGCAGACCCCACTTTCAGTTTGCATGTCCCAGTTGAACTGTCTGCACCGCAAGTGATAGTCCACCATGGGGCAGCGGTCACCATGAGTTCAAAGATAAGACACAGCTGAATTAATTCCCTAACTCCTCACTTGCTCTAGAAAAGATTAGGGGTGAATTAAAGGAGTAAAAGTACAATCACTCATTGGTGAAATCTGTGAAAATGTATTGGGGGCAGGGGAGAAGGAAGAAATGAGATTGTATCTGAAAAGTTCTTAAACTAGGGCTAGCTCTGACAATGGGGCATAAAGCTTAGTCCCAAATTGCCTGCAGTTTTCAGCTTCTCATGCAAAGAAGCCCAACATTTCTCCTCGGAGGACTTTGCCACGGGAATTCTCGCGTGGGCGACTTGAATCCCATCATTTTGCAAACCACACATAGATGGTTTCTTTAACTAACCTTGAGGTCCATGGAGGACAAACCATAAGCTTGCAACTTACTTGGGACAATCGGGACAAGGAGCAGCATTAGAAAGCTTCCTGCGGGTCTGTGTTCATCAGGAAGCCTTAGAATTGCTGGGTCATGAGGGCTTTAAATTAGCAGCCCTCCGTTGACTTGCTGGCTCTCAGTCATGCAGCAGGCTTGGACGGGAGCTGAGAAGAGCCCCAGAATGGAAGATCTGGAGTCTTGCTATTGATCCTACCCTTGACCACGTCCAACCTCAAGACCACACATCCTCAGGGAAGCTTTACCTGGTCCTAACCCTGCCTCTCCCTCTGCAAAGGAGAACCCAAAGCAGAACCCAGAGAACCCATCGTTCATGTTGTCCCTGCAGCTCACTAGTACTGCCCTTATCAGGAAACGCTGTGTCTTTGCATGCCTCTTCTCTCTCTTTGAGAGCAGACAGGCTATCTCTAAATACCTGACACCAATGAAGTAACTAGTAAACATTTGTGGAGGGGGATAAGGTCTTGTGTTTAGTTACCAGGCCCGTAGGAGGCACGGTTTGTATTTGGGGCGGATAATTAGAGCCACACCTACTATTTTTTGTAATGGAGACATAAGATTGCCTCTGGTAAGAGCATCTGGCATTCAAGAACTTGCCCAAGGGTCATCTTTGGACCAACTGCAGGAGATGCCCTAAGCCTTGGGGCTTTTGCAGGTAGACGTATCTGTCTCTACCACGACAGAGTCTTTCTAGGACTTCCATACTCCACTGGATTTTTTAAAAGCTGTTTTATTCACACACCACACAATCCATCCAAAGCAGACAATCAGTGGCTCTCGGTATAATCACAGAGCTGTGTATTTATCACCACAATCAATTTTAGGGCATTTTCATTGCTCCAAAAAAAGAAAAACCCCATACCCCTTATAACCCCTTATTACTGACCCTTACCGTGGGTGAGGTACCTTTGTTACAAACGATGAAAGAGCATTAAAGTATTCCTGCTAACTAGGGCCCATAGTTTGCATAAGTGTATTTTCCCCACATACCACCCTATTGTTAACACTGGTAATTGTGACATACATTTGTCTAGTTCATGGAAGAATGTTCTTAGATTTGCATTATTAACCACATTCCTTGTCCACAGCAGAGTTCACGATGTTATGCAGCTCCATGTTTCAACCTCGAGCTTTCCCTGTAGTGACATACAGGACCCTAAGCTTCCCCCTTGAACTACAGTCACAGGCGCAATTCAGCCCTGTTATACCCAAGACAATGCGCTACCATCACCTCGATCGTTTCCAGACATTTACCATCAACCTTATCGAAAATTCTGCACAAATTAAGCATCAGCTCCCCATTCTCTACCCTCGTCCTATCTCCTGGTAATCTATATTCTAGATTTTAACTCCATGAGTTTGCTCATTATAATTAGTTCATATTAGTGAGATCACACAATATTTGCCTTTTTGAGTCTGGCTTACTTGGCTCAACATAATGTCCTCAAGGCTCATCCGTGCTGCCTTGTGCCTCAGGACTTCATTTCTTCTTACAGCTGGATAGCATGCCATTGTATGTGTGTCTGGTTCCAGCAGGACAGTCCTAATAAGAGTATTGCAAATGCGTCCCCAGGCAAGGGAATGGGTTAGTTCTCACAATGAAGCTAGAGAGCTTCTCAAGGGATGCCTCAGGCCCTCTGCCTGGGCGTTTTCCTTGGTAAAGTAATTGGTGTAGAACTGCATATCTTGAAGTTCTCCTGGATTACCACTGCAGAGCCCCTTTGGTGGGCCTCAGGGGGATGCTTATCCCTCATTTGCTTCGGTAGGAGGCTCTCTGCATAAATCATCTCCAATTCACGGCAGACTGATGGGTATAAGTTAAAATGCCAGCTTCAAGGCATAGGGAATGGAATTTGCTCTTCTTTCCTCCCTTTTCTCCCCCACTGCAAATCTGGTGATCTAAGAAAAGAGCCTGGAATATGTAGTGAAATTTTATGGGTTGGCTCTTAACTGTTTCCTGTCTATAAAATTAAAGAAGACAACAGATTAATAAGTGCCATAAAATGTCTTATATTCTTACCCACTTGCTCAATTAGGCGGGAAAAAACATAGCAATGTCTACTGGTCTATTGCCTGGGATTTGTGCAGAGCATTAGATTTAAAAACAGAGGTTTATGGAGAGGAAAGCTGGGCTAGATGTTAAAGGAGAGAGAGAGGGTGATTCTTTTTGGTTAAAAAGAACAGTTTTGCCACTTCTCGCTATGCCCACTCTTATCTCCTGACCTGAATTCCCATCACCTCCCCAATTATTGCTGAGGTCTGTTGATGATTGTCTTGTCTCAACCCAGCACCCAGAGGGATCCTTAGTAAGATCATAGCCAGGTTGCTTCTCTGCTTAGATTCCTCTAGCGGCACCCTGCCTCACACAGTCAGAGACAAAGTCCCTAAAATGGGCCATCAGACTCTGCAGGGGTGGCCCTCCTAAACTGTCAGCCCCACAGGGTTCAGCCTTCATTAGCTACCATACCTATAGAAACCCTCCCCCCTTACTTATCAGACCCTACAAATTTATCAGTTAGTTATCAAACTTACAGTATCCCTAGTATCTATCAGACCACACCTCTATGACCAGTTTTATTCCTGCTCATCCCTCATTTCCTTTGCTCAACCACACTGGCCTCTTTGCAGTTTCTCAAGAACACCAGGCAGCTTGGACCACAGGACCTTTGCACTTGCTACTGCCTCTCTCTGCGATGCTGTTTCCACAGCTAGCTTACCTGCTCTCTTGCTTCAGGTATTGAGTGAAATATCCTTCCCCATGAGGCTACCCCATTAAAATCCCCACAGCCCTAACATAGCCCTTCTTTGTTTTAGTTTGTTTTCTTTTTTTCTCCCTTGCCCTTTTCGCTACTATACTGTGTATCTTACTCGTTTGCCTCATTATTGCTACATCAATAGAATGGAAAATCCATGAGGGTGGGGGTTGCTGTCTGCTCCTCTGATTGTTTCATCCCTCGCACCTACAACAGCCACTGGCACAGAGCTGACACTCAGTAAATCCTCATGGAATGAATGACTCCATGGATGGATCAGTATTTCCCAGCGTATTCTGCACTGTACCAGTTTAGTGAAATAGTAATAGTTGTTACCAATAAACACACAAGGTCCTGGGCTCAAACCTGTTTGGGAAATTCTGAACCAACCACCATTCTCTCCTCTCGGGGCATCTCTGAGCCTTTAACAGCCTCCTGTGCTCTCTGAATACCGACAAAAAGATTTTGCAGGTGGACCCCCAGGTCTGGAAGCTCATGGAGCAGTGCCCGGGGCCAATGCTGGAAGGAGCATATTTTGGGGGACGTCTGAATCTGTCCTGTCCTGGGCACAGTCTCCCGTGGAATAAGATAAATCTCTTTGTGGAGGTCAGGGCTGCCGCTGGGGCAGAATTTCAGCGCCTCCAGAAGCATTTTTCTAAAGGTTCTTAGACTTAGTGTAATGGAGGACGTGGCTTGATAAAGTCTCCATCCATTCCAGGGACGGAGACCTGGGGGCCCTCCCAGGGTGGGGCAGGCTCCACACGAGTGGCGTCAGGGAAAAGGCCAAGCACACCAGGTGAGGCCTCTCAGGATCAGGCCAGGTGCAGGCCACCCCCCTACCCCCTACATCCCCCCTGGGTGGGCAGACCCAGAGCCTCCCCTGAGATCGGCACCGTTCTCTCTTTCAAACACGCTTTCAAAACCTAGAGTTTGGCACCTGCTGTATCACCTTCCTCTGAGTTGCGCGTGAAAAGCCCCTGGCTTCTCTTCCTTTCTGCACAGGGCAAGCAGTGGCCCAGGCGGAAGGCAGCCTGGACCATCACTGCCGCTCTGTGCTCTCGGGTCGTGGCACCTTGGAGCTGGCAGCAGCCTCCGGGAATATCGGATTTGCCAAAGGTCCTCCAGTTAACGGCAGGGTCAAGAGTGGAGCCCAGGAGCCCAGGAGCCTGGGCCGGGCAGAGGGAAGCTCCTCACTCACAGCCGCCCTGGCCGGGTCTGTCTCCCCACACCACGTGCCCCAAGGCACATTTCTCAAGGTGGTGGGGGGTGCGGTAGGGGGGGCAGACATTTTCAGAGCAGAGACTTCCATCTTAAAACAAAGCCTGTGGTCTATTTCCCAAGCCAGAGGCCCTGACCCAAACTCTGTCTTTATCCTTGCTTTAACCCTCATACCTGGGCACTCATTTCTCCCAAATGGGAAATGAACATTTTCCAGATCCCCTCCCTCCACTGGCTTACAAGTCGAAGGAGTAACTTGCAGGTGGGAGGTGAAAGTTTCTTTTTGTTACTGCACCCAGCACCCCTGCTGGGGTGGAAGGGCTCTCACATGGCCCCCGGGACCCCCCGCCCCCGGTTTTCTTTTCTTTCCTAACCCCTCCCCTGAGAGTTAGCAGAGCCTGCTCCCAACCACAGAGCACGGTGACCGTCACGCCACGCGGTCGCACAGGATATGATCGGAGCATCCTTCTCGGGAGGCAGCAGGGCTCCTTGCTGGCTTTGAGGAAGGATATGACAGCGGGCGGGAGTGGGGGCCTCAGGCAGGAAACCTACGAGGCACTGAATTCTGCCAGCAGCCAGAGCGAGCCTCAGCTGAGAGTGCAGCCCCGGCCCACACCCCATGGCCAGACTGCTGACCCACAAAGCTGTGAGATAATCAAGTGTGTCTTCTTAAGCCCGAGTTGGTGGTGATATTATTATGCAGAAATGGATAATGCATCTGCCCTTTACACAGGTCTCTCTTATCAAGTGCTTTGCCTTATGCGGCTTCACTTAAACTTCTCAGCCCCTTCCGTGCTCTTTGACCTCCTAACCCTTGAACCTCCGCATGCCGGTGTGGCCTGATGTGAACACCTCTGCCAACACAGAATTGGGGCCTGAGGTGGTTCAAGTTCAAGTTGGGTTCTCAGGCCAAGTTCTCTGTTTAAGTGGATGTGAGACACATCCATTGTCCATTGGACTGACAGTCAGAGAAGACTAAGCAATATGGCGCCCACCTTCCTTTTATCTCCTGCAGAAGTCCTGCCACCAAATTCTGAACTTGTCATTGAAGATGAGGCTTGGAAACCCCGGGGGCTGAGGGCTGGAACCCTGGGAGACATTGAGCTGGTGAATACAGCCCGCTCCCTTGTTATGTGGTTGAAAAGAATTTCTCAACCGTGGGTTGATTTGGTCACGGGACCAGGCGGATATGCAACCAGCTTCCAAATCCAGAGTGTAGAATGAGACTCACGTTTCAGACTCTACTGGGTGCCAGGTGTTAAACCAGGCATTTTGAATGCATTTTCACTTCACTGTATGCTGAGGGAGACTGAGAACAGAAAGAGAGTGATTTATGGGCCATTACACAGCTCGTAAGAGTAAGTGCACATCAGTGCCGCTGTTAGGATCATGTGCTGCCTGGCCATCCTGCTGCATGAGCTACAGGCATTATTTCATTTAAATCTAATGCAGGCTACGAAGCAGGCTCCATTACTTTCTCTTCTTCCTTTTTTAATGAAGAAGACTTAGAAGTTCAGTCATTTGCCTGAGGACATTGCAGTTGGCAGTTGGCACTAAGCCCAAGCTCGCCTCTAAATCCACCCGCCTTGGCCATCTTACTGTACTAACCTTTCAGGAAGTGGTAGGGCTAGAAATCAAAGTCAGGTCTGTTATGTTGCTTCTACTTGGAACAACTATAAAGAAAGCAGAGGCCAAGGGTCAGTTTGCCAAGATCCTTGAAGGTAGCATTTACCCATAGCTGGAAATTCCTTTGGGCCTATGTGCAACCGGTTAACTTGGGGGAATACTTTCTATCATTTCCTCCTTTGCTGTTTGGTTTTCTCCAGTCTTAACATTGAGGGGTGGGATGGAATCACTGTTCTGAAGCTTCAGACGTCCTTGGGTCCATGACTTGCTCTCTGACCATTTCTTCCAAGCAGCACCAAAGGTCCATCTCTTTGTGTGAGAAGCTCAGACTCACGGCATTAGCTGTGAAGCTCTGGACAAGAGGACGACATGAGGAGGCTCGTCGCTGAGAACCCGGCGGAGCCCTGTCGGCTATCAGGGAATGATCTATGGGATCCAATGATGGAAAGCGTGTCTCTTGCCTTAAGGTTTCTCTTGAGGGAGTGCGATTTGTCATTTATGGGTCTGAGTTCTAATGTTTCCTGTTCAGATAAGTCTAAATGCATCTTTAATGGCAGAATACTGAGTCTGTACAGGTTTAGAAGCCGCAGATTTAACTGTCCATTTCCATCTGGAACATCAGGTCCTTCCGAGCTACCTATTCCCCGTGGAGTGGGTGAGCCTTTCGAGGGCCCCTGCGGATGTGCCAGTTCAGCTGGGGGCGCCGTGCCCCTCAGTGTTCAATGTGCCGGTGCTGCAGGTTTGAAGGAGCTCCTGGGTATCCTAGAACGGCCTCAGAGTCCGAGTCCCAAGTGTCTAGACCAAACCGTCCTCATCTCTGGCCTCGACACTCCTGCTGGCCTTGCTCCTATGCTTGCCCGCTGTGTACCCTCGGGCCGGCCAGCCATGCCCACTGAGCAGCCAGAGTGAGCTCCTCAAAACGCAAGTGGGGTCCCATTGGCTTGACGCCCTCCCAAGCTCCCTGTGACTCCCAGGACAAAGACCAACCCCTTCCCACCACCCTGAAGGCCTGCTGGTGGTCCTGCCGACCTCCCCAGGCCCTCCCCATCCATCTCTCCCTGGCGGCGGTAGACTGAGTCACAGGCCCCAGGAAAAAGGCATGCTCTTCCTCTGAGCCCGCATCCTTGGGGCTGTGACCTTCTGAAGCTGTGATCTTGAGTGAAGGCTTGGTGGTCTGAGCCAGGGTGGGCCTCGATGGATTCCTGGAGGTCTTACAAAGCCACAGGGAAGAGCCAGAAGCCAGAAGGCAGTGGACACCTGAAGAACAGGTTGACAGGGGAGGACACCGCCCTGTGTTGGGGGCAGAGATGCAGCTAGGGAGCCCCAAGGGATTGCGGCCAGCCAGCTCTCAACACCACGAAGCCTCTGAAACCAGGGGACAATAAATTCCCACTGTTGAAGCCGACCCGTGTGTGGGATCCGTCACCTTCTGTTCCAGCCCTTCCAGCCACCCTCCGTGGCTTCTGGGGCCACAGTCTCCTTGCTGCAAGGTCTTAGGACCACTGTCTCCTCCACCCACCACCCTCACCTCCTCCCTGCCTCGCTGCTCAGTTACACTTCCCCAGGGAAGGGCTCCTCCACACCAGCGGAGGTGAGGCCCCTCCCCACCCCTCTACCGCATGGCCCTCCACTCCCGGCTGCACAGCACCCACCTGTGCTTATTAACCGGGTGGCTATTTGTCTGTGGTTCTGTCCTGGACACCGTGTCTGTTTTGTGCCCTTCAGCAACCCCAGACCAGCCCAGAGCCTGGCGCTATGCAAGCCTAAGATGAATCCCAAAGCTGGAACAGCAGCGGAAGCAAAGCTGCAGTTTCCTCCAAGAGACAAAGGGGGGCTGCGTGTGTCCTTCATTCACGGATATTTAAATGTGAAAACAGCAAACACTAAGCTCAGACAAAGGGAGGAGGAGTTGCGTGGAAGCAGCTGCAGGCTAGCATCCTGGCTAAGCCAGCTGTGCGCCCTCGGGCAAGCCCATTCACCACGCTGGTCCTTATTCTGTCCTACTGGAAACAGAAACCACGGTGTGTGCTCTGCCTGCCCACGGGGCAGTCCTGAGGACCCCACGAGAAGCTGCAAAATCACTCAGAAAAGTACCAAGTGCCCCGCAGGTGTGCAGTGGGCTCATTATATCCATGAATAATAAAATACTCTGCTCTTGATTCACGGCTCACTGATGTTAGGCCCAAATAAGATGCCCACACTGTTTAGAGAGTCAGGAGGTGATGCGCCTGCTGCTTTGACGACACGCACGGCACGGGCTGGCGGCAGAGACAGGACCGGGCCTCTGGGCTGCGCGGCGACGGTGGCTCCCAGGCATGGAGGAAAGGAAGAGTAAGCTTCACAGCGTCACCGTGACGCAAGCAGAATTGTGGAAAGGACTGACTGGCCTTCCACTGACAGACTTGTGGCCACCCTCCTCATCCTTCTGTGATGGTCTTGAAGGACACCATTGTGTCTTAGGGCTGTTGAATTCACCGTCAGCCAAGTGCAGGGAGACGGGGTGTCCTTGGATGTCAGGGCCAGCTGCACCAATCTTCTGTCGAATCCACACGCAGGGTGGCTTCCTTGAGGAGCTGGTGAATCTCCTGCTGGCCACCGTCATCCTGCGCGTGGACCGTGGTGATGCCCAGCCCGCCCCCCTGCCCAAACTCCTCACGTCTAATCTACTTTCAAGGAGCAGCTCCCTTTTCAGTGAGGGGTGAGCTGGGGGCTGAGTCAGAAGGTAAAGCAGGAACGTGGGCTGTGAGCTCTCATCTTCCCACGTGTCCATTGTGTCTCCCAAGTATGTCCAGATCTAAAGGAGCCTCTGCCAAGTGTTATTTGGAAAGCCGGAGCTCCAGTAACTCAAGACGGCAGGCGTCTCAGAGGCACGTAGACACTGAGGAGTGCTTTAGGTGAACGAGGCCGTGGCTTCTGCACAGTTCCTAGGGACAGAGGACAGCTTCTGTCTGCGCCCTGTTATCTCCACATCAAGAACGCTTCCAGCCCGTCCCTGTGGTTTTCTCTCCCCCCAGCACCTGCTGGTTGTGTGTAAAGGATCTCGTTAAGGACTCTGAGTTCCCATCAGATGGCAGAACTTCAAGATGAAATGAAATTCAGTCATGCAGCAGTTCCAGAATGTGAGTAAAAAATAAGATTCTTATTGGAATGCCGCTGAGATCTGGGGACTGCTTGTTACAGCAGGTAGCATTAATCACTCCAGGTAATACAAAAGTAAAAGAGCACAGGCGAGTGAGAGCAACGTTAGAATTGGTGCTAACCTTAAACCTGATCTAAATAACTTTAAAAAATATATATTTTATTGAGGTATAATTTACATGCAAAAACATGCACCCATTTTAAGGGTACAGGTAAATGAATTTTGGCAGATTTCTCTGCCTGTGTAATCACCAGCATAGTCGAAATATAGAATATGTCCATTACCCCCCAAAGTTCCACATGCTAATGGAATTTTTACCGTAAATTATTCACAACACATTATTCTTTAATTTTTATTAATAACAAATTACTTTTGAGGAGGCACCCAACTTATCATACCCTGAGGTTGCATAGGTTTTGGCGCACATCTGACATCAGATGACAGTCCGTGGTTGCCTTGCCCACTGTTTAGGGAACAGCACAGGCTGCCCTTGAAGGACTGGCTCTGAAGGTCACATTAAGGATAGCCTGGAGGGTGGAGGTTGAAAGTCCACCCCGAGATGGGGGTAGTAGGAATGGAGAGGACAAAACAACTCCAGCATGGGGCAGGGGGTGAGAAAACAGGAACTGATGACTAAGCAGATGTGAGAAATAAGGGGCGGTGATGAACTTGAGTTTCTCGTTTGGGTGGCCAGGAGTTGGAGTGGCAGCAGGGTTTCGGGCACACTTGTCTCTGCAGTGCCTTTGGGATGTCCAGGTGCAGAGCTCATTCTGGCAATTAGAAATAAGGCTCTATGGCTCAGAAGAGAGGTTAAAGTTGAACATGCAGAGTTAGGGTCACTTGGGGTGATGGAAACCATGAGACCAACGAAGAATGTGCAGAGCAAAGATAGGGCTGCGTTTGGGGTCCTGGGAACTTCGGCATTGTTAGGGAAAGGGAGCGGAAGATTCTATAAAGGGAATTGAGAAGAAACAGCCCAACAGGCTCAGGAGAACCTGAATATCACATTCAGCCAGACACCTTCCCCTGACCCTTCATCATGCGTTTTCTGCCCTTCTCCACCCAGCTCTGTGACCCCGAGGCGTTCTGGTTGGTTTTGGCCAATAGAGGGAACTTGTAGGAGTTGGCCAAGAACATAGAATTTGGAGCATTTCTCTCTGGCTCCTTCCTGGGGTCAGTATAGCCTGGCAGGGTCCCTAAACAGAAGCTCTCAGCTTCCATCAGAAGCCCTCTCCCCACTGCTCTATGTGTGTCTGGGTTCCAGAAACGGCTCCATCCCCCAACCCTTCAGGCTTAGCGGCCCCTCTGTCACTGGCCCAGGACCCTGCAGATCCCTCCAGTTTCCCCACATGCTGACTTCACCTTTGTAAATAGTATCTTTCCTAAATTCTCCTCAAATACCAATTTGAATTTGCCATCTGCTTCAGGTCGGAAAACGATACAAACATCTGTCATGGATTTTTTTTTTTTTTTTTAATCTATGTTTTGAAGTCTTTTCCTAAGAATTCTGTTCAAATTTCTTCCTTTGTTAGTTAAATAGCAAGTTGCAGAAGGCACCAAGAGAGAGCTCTTCACTGTCTTAAAGTACCCCTCCTTCTCTACCCCCAAGCAGTCACTGCATCTCAGTGGAGTGTTTCCGGGGAGAATGTCATCCCGTCTTCATTTCCCAGGGTTGCCATGACAAATACCACCCACTGGTTGGCTGAAAAACAGGAATTTATTTTCTAATGGTTCTGGAGGCCAGAAGTCCAGCAAGAAGGCACCGAAGCCCACAGTGTCCTGCTGGTGGCTCTGTCTCTGCTTCCATCACTTGGCCACCTGCCTCTTTGTCTCCTCCTCTGGCTTCCACTTGTGTCCAATTTCCTTTGCCCTGCTGAAGCGAGCTCCACGCTGATCTTAAGGAACATCCTCTTCAAAGGCCTGATTTACAAATGGGTTTCCACCCCCAGGCCTGAGGGGTTAGGGCTTGAACTCATCTTTACGATCCAGTCCCCAGCACCCCCAAGTGTGAAGTTCCTCCAGGATACGGTGCAGAGTGGACCTGTCCCTGTGGACCTGTGCGCAGGTAGCACAGACACCTTCCCGAAGGCAAGGGAGGACTTTGATTCCTGGCAAATCTGTTGGACATCCAATTATATTTAGGAATTTTTTTTTTTTTTTTACCGGGAGGTCCCAGGGATCGAACCCGGGTCCCTCCATATGGGAGACGGACGCCCAACCAGTTGAGCCGCATCCGACCCCCAGGAATTATTTTAAAAAGAAGTTTTTGTTTTCTCACCATGAGGAATACTGTCCTATAGCATGAAGGAATTAGAACAGAAACATCTTCTCTGAACCCCTAGGGGCATGTGAAGTGCCTTTCCGTGAGCTCGTCATTTTCTACCTTTTGCTCACGCAGGGTCAAGTCTCTGTTTCCCCTGCAAGGGCAAGGCAAGGGATGTGACTAGCCGTCCACTCCACCTATGGCATCGCCTGATGCTCAGCAGGTAAAAGGCCACCGAGGCTCTGTCAAGCAGCCTAGAACTGAAAAGACCCGCTTCTTGTCTGCAGACTGGAGGACTCGACTTAGCTGTGATATTATCTAAGTTTATGTGCTCTGTAATTGAATGAAGTGGATGTGTTTCCAAAATTGGAATAACCAATTACAATAACAAATACCTGAGGAAGAAACTTCTGGAGGGATACTAAATTACCACTCCATCCATTGCGTTTCCGTTGGGATCAGTAGAAGAAAGAAAAAGGAAGTAGGCAAGGAAAAGTAGAAGTCATATTTAGCTGACTCTTTAAATATTTATTGCCCCCCCCAAATAAAATTATCGCAAGTAGAGAAGGACTAAACAAGGCCTTGCAAACACCAGAGGGGAAGAGAGTAATACAGGTGATATCGTTGCCAAAGACACACAGATCAGAAATCCAGGTAGAAAATGAAAGCACAATGTTAACTTCATGTTAAATTACTCCTAAAATATTCAGATTGTGTGCAAGTAGACTCTCATTTCTTAACTTAAATTCAAAAGCCCATTTAAAAAATATTAGTTGATACTATAAGCTCAGAACTGTGGTTCTTAAATTCAAAAATAATTCTCATGTGCACCTAAAAATGTTTATTCTATCCAGATTACATCCAGTTGTAACCTTGCATATCATTTCAGCACTTAATGGGACATGAAAGCAATGGGTAATTTCCACAGCGAAATTCACAGGACAGAAAACTATCCAATTACCTATGAGGATGTTCAAAAAGCACATTAATATGACGGGAACATCACAAACAGCTTTGAATGCAAGGCATTACACCTCATTCCAAGGATCTCGACAGTTTGCATATTTCCATCTGGCTGCCTCTCCCTCTCTCCCTCTGTGCTGGCAGTTAAGAGAATTGTATTGACAACTGCTGTTTTCCTAACAGTGTGTGTTTTTGAATGGCCTGAGACTATAAGCAGGACGTGGGAATGATTTCGCTGCAGTACAATGTCTTTATTACAGAAAGCACCATGCGGGCACATCAGCTTCACCTATAACCACAGAGCCATTCTGCTGCCCTTAAATACATTCCATGCTGGGAAAGTCTTTTCTGGGGAGGAATACTTCTGGTGACCCAGATAATAGGCATCGACTAATTAACAGATTTAATTTAATTAACAGTTCAAATATTGCCACAAATGTTTATAATATGTGTGTATACCTGAGAATGTGTGCGTATAATTTGAGTGAGTGTGTGTGTGTGTTATTATTTCCCGGAGAAGCTGTTCCTTGGGGGGCAGCAGGTAGAGGCTAGGGCAGGGCTTCTTAACCTTTTTTGTTCCATGGACCCCTTTGCCAGTCAGGTGAAAAACCACGGACCCCTTACTAAGTCCACACTACACAGTGTATTATTCAATAAATATATCACAACCGCATCAACACATCCCCACAAGGATAATGTTTTTTGGAATTTCAATTCAAGCTCATGGACACCTTGTTAAGAACCCTTGCTGTAGGGAATACTCATCTGCCCACACATCCACTTTACTAGAATCAGAATGAGTTACCACTTATCCTTGTGTTGGATCTCAGTGTCAGATTGTGGCATGTTGTGCTTGAGTTTTATACCCCAAATTTAGACATATTCTTGGCCTTGATCCACCTTCTTGTGGGTATTGTAAATACCATTGTACATAGCAACTCTTGAATATGCCAGTTTTAGTTAAGCTGTGGCCCAACTGAATGAGGTTGGGACTCAATTCAAATTACTGGAGTCCTTCATAAACAGAAGGAATTCAGACAGAGTGAGAGAAAGCCGCGGAGGAGCTGGAAGCTGGAAGTCAGCAGGAACCCAGAAGGGAAAGGAGAGGACGTCGCCACGTGGCAGGAAAGCCAGGGCTTGCCGCCGGCCAGAACACCACCGGCCCAGAGGAAGCCAGCCTTCTGGCCTCTGGAACCATGAGTCAGCAAATCCTGGTTATTAAACCAGCCCATTGTCTCAATAACAGGAAAACCAAGGCAGCATCGGAGTAGCATCAGAGAGAAACTGGCATTTGGGGAGAAAGTACAAAGCCCCACTCGGGTACCTGGGAGGGCACTTGGACAGCACCTGGGCAGTCCTGCCTTACGAGGTCAGGCGCCCGTCAAGTTGCTCCTTTGCCGTGAGTGTGAGCTCATGGCTGGCCTTTTCAGCCTGATGGCTTCGACGCTTACAGTGATGCTTCACCCTCAGTGACTATTTTTGGAGACCCCCTTAGGGCCAGTTGCTCAACTGGGCAATGAGGCCTCAGTGGTGGACCAGACCAGCTATCAGTAGCACGTGCCAGAGAAGGGGGCGGTAGAGGAAGTAAAGGGAGGCCGAGTGAGGGGCGAGGAAGGGAGGTGGGTGACTTGACTTCCTGCACAGCAGCCCAGTGGTGGTCCTGGAGGGGAGTGCATTTGCAGAACACACCTCCAAGCTAAAGAACTGACTTTTCCAGGAGAGGAAAATGGGATGAAGGCATTAAGTCAAGCAGAAAGAGCTGAGGACCACAGCCGCACCTAGGGTCTCCATAGAGAGGAGGAGAGAGCGTCTCTTAGGCTCCCTGCTGCTCCTGCGCAGGAGACTGCAACTCTCTCCTGGTCCTGGACTGGGTGTCTAGCCTTTGTGTATGTCTGTGTGTCCCTCAAGGCCATGAGCTGCTAACCACCATAGTTTTTAGTTTATGTACAGTGAACACCTGTGGGCTGTCTTCCTGGGTAGCTGCCTGCCCCATTGTGAGCCACAGCAGCCTTTTTGTGCAATGTGCCCTACCTCCTTTCATGCCAGTGTTAACAGGACGCTGCTCCAGCCAAGCATGGGCACTCCTGCCAGCGATGATTTGGGATTGGTAGCTGGAGCCTTTGTCGTTCAGAGTGGCTGCACTATCACACGTAAACTTTGCCTTGGAGGATGCCCACAGTCTGGCAGACAGAGAGACAATCTTCGAAAAGAGGAAACAGCAGATGTGTCTGGAGGAGCCATGGGTGACAGTGTACCCAGACCCTGGAAGTCCTCACTGGTTCTGAGGGACGTCCCTGTGGCTTTCCAACAAACATCTGCCTGCATCCTCCGTTTTGGTTGTCGGTCTTCCTGCTAGCTCTCATAGACTCCCAGTGCTCGCAGTCCAAGAGTTCCAATTAATTCTGGCCACACACCAAAATTCCTTTATTTTCTGTGTACGTGCAGAATAAGCTGGCTGTCAAGTATACCACGTATTCGGACTAATTTCTGGTTCATTCACTGGTGGAGATGCATGTGGACCCATTCTCTGGGCTGTCCCAGGAGCCCAATGCCCGCTTCCTCGCCTTCCCCTCCTCCTTCACCGAGCTCCCCCTGTGGGGTCCACGTTGGTCCTTGCTTTTTTCTTGGGGTGGCCAGGGTGCAGCTCATCCTGGGAGTTCAGCTGCCGGCCCAGAGCAGAAGCGGCTCGGATGCCACCTGATGCCATACGCATTCCATATGGGAACTTGTCTTCCAGCGTAAATATGGTCCCTCGAGGGCCTCGTCACGCCGGAGGGAGAGCGGCAGCCAATCAGCTCCAGCCACCCCACTCCAGTTTATAATCAGAGCAGGTTTCTCCAGCTTTAGCGCAGCCGAAGTATTCATTCCGTTCAAAACGCTCTTGTCCCTCGTGGGCCTCCTGGGCTGCCTGCTTCGCACTTCATCTGTGCAAACACGTAAATGGAGGCCTCCAGCCTTCCGTGGCTCCCCTCTCCCTTCTCTCTCCCCCTGCCCTCCCCTCTGCTCCCTTGCTCTTTGTTTCTCTCCCACACAATGAACATAATATAATACTAGAAACCAATATTCCAAAGGTGCTATTCGGTTTTAATCAGGTTTGGGGGAAAACACGTCTAACATGCCACTTTACCCAGTTGAGAAAATGTTTGACATTTGCCAGGGCCACGGTGAATTTTGTCTAATAGCTCCATTTTTAAATGCCACTCCAGATCCTCCATCTCCGAGTTTTAAAAAGCACTTGTCCTACAGAGTGTTATCATTACTAAAAATATTAGGCGGAATCTTCATTCACTCAGAGTCGCCGTGTAATCTTGCTGGAATACAAATCACCACTTCAGAACGAGAGCAGCCAGACTTCTCCTAGAGGGAGGTTTGCCGGTGGAAGGGGTCACGGGCAAGAGACGAGGGACGCCCTTGCCCTTCAGGGGTGCCTGTGTCTTTGGTGCACAAGGCCCTTTTGCGTCCCCTGGGCATGGCCCGGGAGCTTGCAGCAGCTGTTACACTGACCAGGGCCCAGGAAGGGGGCGAGCCGCGGGCTGGGGTCCAGGGGCCCCTCCCCTGTCCTCCTGGCCACGTCAGGCCACCTGTTGGTCAGCTGCCTCGGGCCACCTTTCCCCTCGGTGCGGAGGAGCCGCCGGCTGCGGCCAGTGACCGTGGCACACGCACACTTGGGGTGTGCCGCTTGGTGGCAGTTCACAGTGGGCTTGGGTGTGAGAAGGCACGGAGAAAAGTCTCGATGTGAACAGTGTCGCTACACGGGGCTGCTTGTGGCTCTGCTGCCGCTTTGTGCGTCCTCCGACCTCAGCTAGGATGCCCGGGTGTGTTTACCGTCGCCTGGAACTCAGGACAGCCCTGGGTGGACGCCGCTTTGCTGGGGACCCTGACTCTGGCCGCGTGGTGCTAGAGGAAGGTCAGTGGAGCAAGGGAGCCCCTGGCTTGGCCTCGAGGCTTCCTCACCGCAGAGCCGTGGTCTCCCCACTCGGCCTCGCTGCCTCGCCTGCTCCAGGGGCTGCCGCGGCCGGAAGGGGCCCAATGCTGCTATTGGAAAGACGGAGGAAGGCAGGCCTGCCTGAGAAGGGAGAGACCACTCTGTCTCGCAGGTAGTGAGCAGGGAGCGCTGTACACGCGGTGGGGTCCAAAGGCCGTGGAGTGAGCTGACGGGAGCGTGGGCTGGGGCCGGGGGTGGCTACGTGGACGCCGGAGAAGGTCGGGAAATGCGAGCGATGCAGGACGAGACTGTAGGGTTGGGTGCGGGCGCCAGGCGGGTTCCCGGGTGTCCCATCAGGCGTAGAAGTGGGGGCGGCCGGTGCGTGGGAGAAGTTGCCGGGGCTGGTGGACTTGATTTAAGCCCTGCTGAGCGTGAGGTGGCGGGACATGCCCTTGACGTTTTTCTTCTAGCTTTCTAGAAAGGGATTATCAGGCCTGATAAATGAGAGCACATAAATCCTCTCTGTTCCTCTGTGCATAGAGTGATGCTCCGTGCCCCGGGTGAGGATGTAAGGACGCAGGCGGGTGCGTGTGTGCGTGTGAGTGTGGGCACACACTCACGCTCCCCAGAACCGGGGATTTCTTTGGCTCAGACCGTATTCAGATGGGCTTAGGCACCTGGGGATGGAAATGTTGCTCACATGTATGACTCTTTCTTTGGGAGAGGACTGTGGGTAAGACAGCGATGATGTATGTCTAGAATGATTTAGGGAAACAAGTCTCTATGGGAAAACAGGTGGTCTTGAAGAAGGGGGCAAAGCAGGCAGCATCCGAGCTGCAGCTGCTCCAGCGAGCGCCTCCGAAGACACTTGGCGGATTCCGTCTGATTGCACTCACTCTAGCCCTCCTTATCCAGATGAAATAGGTAGATAACAGGCTCTTCTGCCTAATGAGAGTTTAGTCTCCAACTTTGTTAGCGACACGAGCCTGCAGCCTCGGCCTGATGCCTGTTTCTAAGAGCTCAGCAGCAGCCAGAGGCGCCCTGGCACCCCGCTTCCCGGCCCATCAGCACATGACAAACAGTATAACAACAGACTCCTTCTGGCTTGGACTTCAACCGGCCTCATTTAGTCCAAGAGCATTTATTGAGCACCTTCTGTGTACAAGGAGCTGGATGCCAAGGGGTGCAGATCCCAATTTTTTAAAACAAATGAGCAAGACTTTCTGCTTTCACGGGACCTGCAGGGCACCCAGAGGATGTGGGCCAGGGCTCTCCGCGTGGTTGAGGCCCACTCCGGCCCTAGTGCGGAGAGCGCCTCCCGCAGGCTGCTCCGCTCCGCTAAGCCTCCCTGTTCTCAGCTGGGGAACGAGACTCAGAACCGTACCTTTCTCTGGGGGAGACGGTGGGGGTCGAGGAGCCTGGGCACGACCCCGTACCTAGGAAGCAGTCAACGAGCGGCAGCCACTGCCCCGAGCGTCTCGCCAGCCCGAGTGAAGGCAGAGCTTGCAGAGCTCAGGCATTCAGTCAGGATTTGCTGAAATGATTTCTCAGATGCATTCATAAGCAGTTTCCAAGTACTTTTCCACATCTTTGTCCCAAGACGTCTTATTTTATGTCTTATTAGTTTAAGCCTCCTGAAATCAGTTTTGAGAAGGAGGCTTATAATCCTCAGTCGATCCTGGTGTCCTCTGCAGCTGAAGTCTGAGTGCAGAGCCTGTGCCGAGAGGGCGGGAGGAGTCCGTGGGGGGGTGGGTAAGAGAGGGACGGGGCTCCCAGGGCCCTGCGTGGAGCTGATCTGCAGGTCTTCTCGGCTTCTGCCCCTGCCCTGGAGGCCCTGGGGCCTGCATCTCCTCCTGCACTGAGCAGGGCGGGCGGCAGCTGCTCGTCCTCTGCAAAATCCTGAGCCCGATGACCTCAGCCAGTTCCCAGCTGGGTTGTGCCAGGATCACAAACACTACCAAGGACCCCGGACATCCCCCCAGGTGCTGCTGCTGGGTGCTCCGCCTTTGTCCTTGCGTTTGACCTTCTCCATAACTCGGCACTGCCCTGGAGCTGAGGGACCAGGCACTGGCAGGGAGGCAGGTGGAGCAGGCTCCGGTTGCCACCGAGGCTCCTCGTGCCCCAAATTCCTCTCCAAGAATCGGGATGAATCGAAACGGCTGCTCCCAAGAGGGCGTGGGCTGTGCCTTAGTTTATGGGGGCTGCCCTAACAAAGCCCCCCAGACCAGGGGGCTTAAAACAGACACATCTGTGCTCTCCCTGCTCTGGAGGTCAGAAGTCCAAAATCAAGGAGTCGGCAGGGGGAACCCAGCCCTCCTCCCTCTCCTGGCTGCAAGCCTTGCTGTCCTGGTCCCCAGCTCCACGCGGCCTTCTCCTCCCCGTGCCTGTGTCAAGCTCCCCTTCCTAGAAGGACACAACATATTGGATCAGGGCCTCATCTCACCTAATCACCCCTCCAAAGACCCTGTTTCCAAAGAGGCCCCCATTCGCAGGCCGGGCATGGGGACTTGAACATGTCCGTTTTGGGGAACCCATGTCCACTCACAACTGCCTGTCAAAATGGTTCCTGGATGCATTTAATTGCAGAGCTCAAAGAGAATTTAGGCTATTTGATTTTACACAGAATAAAGGAACGTGAGGGAAAAGAGACTTATCTGTTTGGGGAGAAGCTGGGACCGCTGGGGTACACTGTCCCACTCCAAACCTGCCTACGGAGCTTTTGCGAAACAGCCCCCTGAAAAGAGAGGCCCTTACTTCCAACAGGCCTCAAATTTTGCAGCTAAGTTCACCTCCCTCATGGGCCCCAAGATACAGATCCTAAGTCTGCAGCATCGAGTCTGGGACCCTGGAAAACTACCCAGACACTCCTTCATAGTAGCTGGGGTGGGGCCGGCCGGAATATCCCCGAGTTTGTAGGTTTATCCTTTTCACTGAGGCTTCCAGAAACTGTGAGGCTGTTATGTTAAATGAGACGTGACTCGACATGCAGAGTCAACCTAATGAGCAACTATTGAGCACTTACTGAATGTCCACCTCTGTCCAGGTCACGCTGCAGGGCGCTGCTATGACCCAGTCTGGGCACTAGTGGGCGCCACCAGGGCCATCTTCTTTCCTACATTTGTGAGAAGTCAACATGAGGTCAGGAGATCCTGGTTGTATACAGAACCCCTGGCATTCGAGGGAAGTTGCTCTGGGGACAGAACTTTCTAGCATTTCCCCCCATTGGCTTGAAGGTGTCCTGTGGACAGAGCTTCAGGAAGAGGCACCGGCTCTTACATCCGGCATTGACTGTGACTCAGGTTTGTTCTCCTGCTGGCCAACCTTGTCTCTTATTCTGAAATACTTTTAGATGTACAGAAAAGTTATAGAGAGACCTCCTACCCCCTTTGTCCAGACACCCCTGAGGTTAAAGTCTTACCTCGCCACAAGCCCCAGGACAGGAACCCAAGCCAGGAAATAAGGTCGGTACAGCAGCATTCACTAAATTCCAGACCGTGTGTGAAATGCACCAGGCTTTCCTCTAACCTCCTTTTTGGTTCCGGGATCCCACTGTGCGTTTGATGGGGAGGGGCAGTTTTAACGACCCCCACGTGACAGTCACCACGCCATTCTCATCCGCTGATTGGGGTGTCCGTGTGGGTTTAAGGACTGCTGTACATGTGGCTGCCCAGGAGGTGTTCTGACCCCAGAATTTTAAATGCAGAGATTTGGTTCAACACTTGAAAAAATATTAAACTTCAGAGATCTCGGACTCTGAAATTTGCAAGAAGATGCTTTCCCCTTGGACACATTTTTCTGCTTCATCTTTGACACATCTGTTATTTTCAAAAACAAATAACCTTGAGTCGTTTTCTGTCCTGCTTTCCTAAGAGTGGAACATGACAGTGGGTTCTTTATTATATATCAGTAAGAGGTAGCTCCCCACCTAAATACAGCCTTCCCCCCATGGTGGCCAGATTTTACTTTGTCGGAACAGCACTTATATTTTTTGCCAGAAAGGCACTGGGGAGAATAAAGATGGCAGGGCTGACAGCAATGTTCCCTGACTTATTTTAAAGAAGAAAAAGAAAATATAGAGAGATATGCATTTTTTTTTTTCTTAAAGAAAATGAATTATTCTTTGAAAGTTAGTCAATCTCTTGGGGGCACAGTGTGGAAAATTAGATTTTAATGGCTTTGGAATTGAGGTTCCATGGGTCAATAGTACTGGATACTTGAAGTAAAATGACAAATCTATTAGAAAAAAATCAAACATTTTGTTGCTCATCAGAAAGGCAGTCTGAGGATACCAAGCATTCTCTTGGAACTCTTCTGAAGTACAGAAGGCATCAGAAAAGCACAATTTCTGGCTTGGTATTTTGAAATCCTTGGAGGAGAATCATTCTTGGATTTCTTAGACTCTCCCTGAGTCAAGGAAAAGTTCCTGGTTTCTGACATGCATTGCAGAATTTGATTGGCGGTGGTTTGGCAAAATAGACATTTCATGTGCATGTAAACCTGGACGTGCACAGAACACACTTTGTTATTTCCCAGCTGACTTTCTACAATCAATCCTGCTTGCATTTATCTGGCTGAGTTATCCGGCTCTGTTGCAGATAGTGTTTATACTTCTGCTGGGTTATAAGTTTGGCAAAGCTGCCATATGCAAAAGCCAACTCTCAACTTTGCCTTGCATTCCTGACTTTGAATCTTACTTTTTAACTTTCTACAGAAATGGACACAGACCTTACACGAACGCATCATTTCATTGATTTGTTCATGCCTTTCTTGATCCACTCGGCAATACTTACTCTGCGTGTGTTAAGTGCCAGGCTTTGCAGGAGGTGAGAGGATACGGATGAGAGTTGCCTTCCTGGAGCTCACTGTCTGGTGGGAGAGAGACAAGCACATAAGGGGGTGCAGGTGGATCTAAGGAGGTACAGGTTACAGGTGTGATAAAAGCACAAACTCCTCTGACGGTGCCTGGGATTTAGCCAGCAGAAGATGGGGGAACGGACCTTTCTGGAAGACATCCCGTGCACAGGCCTTTTGGACCCAGTAGCCTTGGCCTACTTGGTTTGCCGTAATTTTGCCACCTGCCTGGGAACAGTAAGGCATTGTTCTTACTTCACAGGTGAGCATTGGAGGAGATTCATCTGTCCCCAGAGTGCACTGCTAATTGGGGGTAGGGTAGGCAGCTCCCCACCCCCCAACAGTGTTCTCACCATCAGAAGCTGGATTCCTCAGGAAGCTGTTGGGGGTGAGGGAGAAGAGGACAAAACTGTCAGTGGCTCCGTTCCACGCACCATTTTTATTGATGATTTGATGAGCAATGGAGCGTTTCATTCACATTTCCAGATGACAGGAAGTCCCCTCTCCCTCTTTCTCTCTTCCCCCCTCCCTCCCTCTCACATCTCACACAGGGAACAGGGCGTGTCCACAATTTGCTCAGAGCAGCAGTGCTGGGTTTGAGACGGGGGAGCAGCTTTGGGGGTATTTGTGATGGAAAAGTGGGTGACAGCAGCTTGGTTTTCCCCTCTGACTCGCTTCCTGGAGCCCTTAGAGGGGCGGCCGCGCAGACTGTCCCCCGCAAGCGGCCCCATCACCCGGAGCGTTTAACAGCCCCGGCCCTGCCCTTTGGGCCTCGCTTCCAGGGGTGGCGCTGCCAGCACCCCAGGCACCCTGGCCGGAGACTCCAGCCACGTCCTCCACCCTCTTCCCTGCAGGCGCCTGGCCAGGCCCCGTCCTCGCCTTCTTCGCTCTCTCCCACTGACGGCCACCGAGTGCAGAGCCGAGCCACCCCGGAGTTTAGCCTCCACCTGCCAGACCTCCTGCTGCAGCCGCCACACAGCAGCCCTGCCTCGCCGCCTCACCCGCAGGCCCGGTGCCCACCGACCCTGCTCTCCTCCTCCCCTCCCATCTGTGTCCATTTCCCGCAGCTGCTGGGGGATGAAACAACAGAAATTTATTCTCTCACAGCCATGGGGGCCCAAAGTCCAAAACCAAGGAGCTGGCAGGGCCGGGCTCCCTCCAAAGGCTCTGGGGCAGGGTCCCTCTGGCCTCTCCCAGCTGCTGGGGGCTCCCGGGTTCCCGCATCGCCCGGCCTGCCTGTCTTCACCTCACTTTCTCCTCTTCTGTCCGTGCCAAACCTCCCTCTGCCTCTCTGACAAGGACACTCGCGGTGGCATGTAGGGCCCACCCCGATAGCCCCGAAGCTCTCCCCAGCACAAGGTCCTTGACCTAGTCATCTGCGAGGACCCTTGCCCCCCAGAAGACCCATGGAGAGGCCCCTGGGCTTAGCACCTGACCGCTTGGGCGGCCTTGTCCAGCAACTGCAGCAGCCCTTGGTGGTGGAAGAAATCCCAGGACCCTGTGCCCTACTTCTGGGCTGTGCGCTTGTCACTCACCATCCTCCCCTGGGGGACACGACCACTCCCTGCCCTGCTTGCAGCCAAGACCTCTCCTCCTGCCTCCTAAGACACTGCACCGCCCCTGCCCGTGGTGCCTGCCGCTTTGGAAACTATGCCCTGGGTCCCTGCAGACTTAGGTTCCCAGGGCTACTGACAAAGCACCACAAATGGGGGGCTACAGACAACAAATTCCTTGTCCCACTTCTGGAGAGCAGAGGTCTGAGATGGAGATGTCGGGAGGGCCACGGCTCCCTCTGAAACATGGGGGCGGGGGGGAGCCTCCCGTGCCTTTCCTAGCTTCTGGTGGCTCCTGGCAGTCCTTGGCTGGCCTTGGCGTGTAGCTGCACCGCGCCAGCTCTGCCTCACCCACCCACACGCCGTCTCCCTTGCCTCCACCCCACGTGGCCACCTTCTTTGTGTCTGTCCGCATCTCTTCTCCCCTCCTACAAGGACCCTGTCATGTTAGATTAAGGCCACCCTACTTCTGTTGAATGACCTCATTTCAACAGCGCTGATTCCATCGGAAGTGGCCCTGTTTCTCAATAAGGTCACCCTCCCAGGTACTGGGGGTGAGGGCGTTAACTGATCTTTTTGTGGGGCACAATTCAACCCCTAAGACCAACTAAATTGGAGTTCTAAGTGGTGTGAGATGGGGCAGGAGGGGGCCCAGGGGCCCAGGTAAGGAGCCCGGTGATTCCTGGGCATGCGGGAGCCGGGCAGTGAGTGAGTGATAAACAGGAGGGAGAGAGGTGCTGGGTTATGCTCGGGAAGAAATCCTACTAAAGCCAGGGAGAAAACAGACCTGTAGGAGGGTGGTGAAGCAAGGGGAGGAGCCAGAGAGGCACCTGGTCGTAGACCAGGCTGGAGTGAAGGTCTCTGCTCCGAGAGAAAAGAGCTGAAGGGGGGTCCACCATGTCCTACCACGTCTTTCTCATCCGTGCATCGCAACCCCCAGCACCCAGCTCTCGTGACGTGGGTGCCCACGGGAGGCTGACATGGATGAACAGAGCTCGAGTGCTGCTAAGGATCCCAAAATCATTACAAGCTATCACCCTTTTCATGCCTTTTACGGTTCTCATCGTGAGATATAAGAATTAAAGAGCCTTGGGAAAACAGCCCAGGCTTTTCCGATTTCTTTAACCCACCCATTTTTTGCTAAACATGAATGCGTCCTGTCCTCTTAGCATGCCACTTGAAAATAAACGTTATTTTCAAAAAATAAAAAAAAAAGAAAGCGCATCTAAGCAACGGGAACATTGAATTCAGTTTTTAACAAACTTACCACATCTACCCCACTCATCACGGGCTCTTCTAATGGCTTCCTTTAGATAAGCTGGCAGAGAAGGGCTTGAAATGCCCCAGATCTCACAACCCACTTGGAGATGGGTTTGGGGCTTGAGCAGCTCTGTCTCCTCTTGAAAGCGTGTCCCTCTCGCCCTCCGCCTGCCCCCCAGTCGGGGTCAGCCGGCTTCTAATTCTGAAAATCGCCTTCCCCTGGATGGCTGGATGGCACTGACAGCAGAGCCCGCCATCCGCTTCGCTCACGAGCGCTGTTCTCCTCGCCCAGCACGTTTGCCTGGGTGCCCTGACTAAGATTCCACAGGAGGCCCTGATTGGGAATGAATTACCTGAACAGGAAATTCAGTAAAGAGAGCGGAAGGCTCCCTCGCCTTCCCTGGCCGGGCCATAAACACACCCGGGAGAGGGTGGCCGTGGAGAAGAGGTTTCCTCTGGCCTTCCTCCTCCTCTTTCTCTTGCTAATTAAAACATAGCTAATGCCAATTAAAACACCACTAAGAGCTGTTATTGCTTTTTTGTTTATCCACAGACCCAGGATAATGCAGGGAAATGAACTGGAAACTCTGTGTACTTTGCAATTTGCGTGCTGGATCGCTGGGCTCGGAGCTGCACTGGCAGCCGCCGTGGCCCGGAAAGAACACCATGCTGCGGGGGCAGCTGCCGCCAGAGGCTCAGCCAAGGGAGGCCGTCAGGATGCCACTTCCCCTCCCAGGCCAAGGGGGTCCAGGCCAGCAGATGAGCGGCCGCTGCCTGGCGAGGGCCTCTGCAGGCTCTGGGAGCTGGCTTCTGAGCACCTCAGGCACGGAGAGCAGGACCCATGCCCCTGAAACAGGTGAGAGCACAGGTGAGGCAGGGGAGGGCCCTGTGGCTGCGTGATAAACAGAGGAGGCCCCGACCCAGCCCTGTCTGGGTCTCAGAGCGTCAGCACTCAGGGGCGGCTAGAAGGGAAAAGTTATCTGAGCTCGTGGCACCTCTCCAAATACGGAGCACGTTCCAGCGTTCCAAATTCCTCAGCCCCCTAGCTGAATTCTTCTTCATCTTCCTTCTTAGCAAGGGGGTGGCATCCTGGATTCTTCGCTGTGAAAATGGTGCCATGGGAGACGCGGCATCCCGCCAGGGAGGAAGACGGATGCTCACCAGCCGAGTCTGGGTTCAGATCGCCAGCTGGCCAGGTGTGCCGAGCTCCGCTCACCTCATCTTTAAATCGGCAACGTCACCGCCTCGCTCGTAGGGTCACAGCAGGGATGAGCAGCCCCCACGTGGGAAGGCACTTTGCCCGGTGCCTGGCACAGAGGAGCGCCCCAAAATACCCTCTACCACCGCCATCCTCTTCGGTGCCTTTCTCCCGGGAAGATAAGGGATTCCGAAACTCAGGGGCAAGAAGGGGCTCCTGCTTAGCGACCTCGGCTGCACGTTAGAATCACGGGGAGGTGGTTTAAAAGCCCCCATCGTCCAGTCACGGGTTCAGACTGAGTAAATCAGAATCTCTCAGGTTATTTCTAACATGTTGGGGAAGTTGGGAACCACTGACTTAACCCACCCTCACCACATCCAAGGAGGCCAGACCTTCAGCCGGGCGCCGGCGGCCCCCCAACATCAGAGTGGCTGCGAGTCACATGGGGTAGTCGTCAGGCCATCTGCATTTTTGGGAGAATCCTGGAGCAGCTGATGGATTGGATATGCCCAGGAAGGTTCTGTCACATTTACACCTTCATCCTCCATGAAGATGGGCTATCACCACCGAGGGTCCCCTCGGACCAAGCAAGGGGTCCAGGCCCCGGGTGCAGCCCACGGAAAGCATTGGCCAGGCCCCCCGAGATCCCCACCAGCTCTGTGGAGACGGACGCATTATGAGCTCAGCCACAAGGGCCACTGCAATGAGGACACGGGTCATTTGTGTCAGAGCCTCACGTGTGACAACGATTTGTCTGGTTTAAGGCAAAACAAAATGAAAACTCCTACGCCCCTTCAAATCTCCTTACCCACATATCATCTAGTAGCAGGAAGCATTTCCGCTCTGAAGATTAAGTTGACTTTTTAATAACCAGGGTAAATCCACATCCTCTGATCCTCCTAATTTTATAGCGAGGTCATTACCAAGTATGGGTGCTTTAAATATTTATAGGAACACAGAGAAGCTCCTAATGGCTGAATCAGCTTCAAATGGCAGGTGATGACAACACATTTAATGAACACAGATTCCGCTAAACACATACAATGAAAGAAAATGCTGCGACGGGGACTTACAATTGAATATGCAAAGTGGAACTCAAATGAGCCACTTCACCAGGGGTTTAGCTCCTGTTAGAGAGACGGGGGTGGCCAGGAAATGGCAGTTTTACCTCACTGTTGGGAATCATGCCCAGCTGCCGACACCTATGAAGTCAATGCCCACCACAAAAGGACAGAGGGAAGGAAACAGGGGCTTCCTGTAGCCTGACCACAGGATGATGGCTACTCTTCCTGA
The DNA here is from genome assembly GCA_026826555.1 of Tolypeutes matacus. Lineage (NCBI taxonomy): Eukaryota > Metazoa > Chordata > Mammalia > Cingulata > Chlamyphoridae > Tolypeutes > Tolypeutes matacus. The sequence goes on along the minus strand of JAKSZT010053883.1, from coordinate 1,171,233 downwards.
ACCTCTGTTGGCACTAACTGCTGTTCCTTAAATGATTCTGCATCTTGAGTGGTTTTCATCCCATTTTGCAGATGATGAAACTCAGACTCAGAGGGTTAAAAGTGACAGATCACGCCAAGGCCATGTAGCCAGTGGGTGTCAGCTGGGACCTCTGACTCCAGAGCCATATACTAGAGTTCCAGAGTCACATTGCTCTCCCTGGCCTCGTGCCACCCTGAGGATGCAGAGTGAACCAGCTCCCAAGTGACTTCTCCAGCATCATCACGGCTCCGCCCATCTTCTTCCAGAGAAGCTTCCTAGATCCGAAGCACGCACAGGGGGCACCCATCATTATCCCCAGAGAATGGAGAGCCCACCTCCTTTAGCTCATTCCGCCCTGAAACACATGGAGCCGCTATTGATACTCAGTTTTAGCAGCAAAAGCGTCACCAAGGAAAACCAAGATCTTCTTCAAAAAGAAAAGTTAAAGAGCTAAAGCTTCTTCAAAGGAAATCTTATGCTGAAGCCCGATGTGCAAAGGAGATGAAGAAAGAGCTTCCCTGATGGGGTGGGGCTCTCCAGCCCTGCTGGCCACACCCACCTACTGTGTTCCACATTCACCTGCTGCCATGCCACATCCTCCTGCTGTGTCCCACGCTCACCTGCTGTGTCCCACGCTCACCTGCTGTGTCCCA
>JAKSZT010053883.1:1090911-1170549 GCA_026826555.1 Tolypeutes matacus | reverse complement strand
GACATAATTGTATTTTAGCTAAATCAAGTTATTTTTCTAACTATATTTCCATCTTAAATGGCATTTTTATAGAATATAAAAATAAATACAAAATGAAGAAAAGAGCTACTGAGTTCTAGGTCCTTACGGCGGCCTGTTAAGGCTACAAGCATGAAGCTGGCTCTCTCGGTTCAGGTGGATGGCTGGCACCAGCGCCGGACTGAGCTTCCTCGCTGATGTCGTCAGAGGCGTTGGGGGAGAGAGCAAGAGCGTCCTCCTGGCAAGGCTCTGTGCTGTCTAAAGACTCTGGGTGCTTCCTGGTCCTTTCCACCTGCTCTCTGTGAAACACCATCCAGGTACATACCAGGAGGCACCACCTGGTTGCCTGTTGAGGGAATATGGGGGATTAGAAGCGAAGGGAGTCCCCTGAGAGCCCCTGTACTGCTTCAGAAGTCACGTTCCATCCATGAAGTGAAAACCGTGAAGGGCCATTTGGCTCATCCTATTTGGCTCACACCGCTCTGGAAGTGTTTCTCTCACCGCCACGAGGTGTCTCATGAAAATGGATTGAACCAATTCTCCAAACGACGGAAGGCAAGTTTGGGGCGGCCCTAGATGCACAGGGTTTCAGAAGTTGGCTGCCCCACTGTCCGGGTAGTACTTGACTCTCTCCTGGTTCATGGCAGAAGGAGTTGCGGAAGACAGACAAACTCCTCATCCCAGGCAAATCCATCTCAGGATAGGGGGCTCTTCCAACCCCACCCCCCGAGCAGCGAAGGAGAATGGGAGCCAGCAGAGAACCCCTCTCTGGGTTTACAGGGCCAGAGGCGGTGGGTCGGAGGCCCAGGCTGTGGGTCCCCAGCACCTGCTGCCAGCTCAGGCTCTTGACCTAATTCAACATGCAATTGTGCCTACGCCCAAGAAAAACCTGTCAGCACCATTAATTTTGTTGTGATGGCAAATTAAAATGGTTTGTTGGTACTGAGCTGTGTGGCCATCTTATCCTAATTAAACAGTGGTGCAGAATCAGGGGATAATTTGCTTGAGGGCTCGTTTAAGAGATCGCTGTAACCTGTTTCCATTCTTGCTGGGCCTTGGCGTATTGTTTTGCTTTGGGTCATTGTCCGTGCCTCTCCCAGAAAGTCTGAGCTTACCTGTTGCTCTGGACTTCTAGGTGAGTTGAGGGTGTAATTGTACTCTTATTACCCTAACTAAAACTACATTCTCTGCAAAATAATTGCCTCTGAGCTCCAGGGACGGACATGAAGCAAAAGCAAAATGTTTTGACCTCATCTCTTTGTAAGAAGCTAGCCTGGGCAAAAACAGCAGTAGCCGACCTTACTGAGCTCTTGTGATTGGCAAGGGGCTGCACCAAGTGTTCTGAAGACATTGCCTCATTTATTCCCTATAAATGGGACCATTCTCTTCCCCATTGGCTGGTAAGGGAACAGACCAGGGATGCAGGGACCTGGGGCCACGTTTAGGGCTCGCCACGCCACCCCATGAACAAGAGGCTGTGTTCTTACGAGGCATCATCAGGAAAGTACGCAGCTCCACAGCAGTCAACCCACTCACAGTCTCGTAAACCTGAGCAGTTTCCGTGCCTGTGAGAGGGACACCAAGACAGAAGGGACTTTGCAAAGTAAGATCCACTCGATCATGCATTCATGTTCATTCGTTCTTTCCCTGCTCCGGTGTGTCTACCTGGCTGGGCTACAGCCCCAGGTAAGGAAGATTAGCCCAGAGCACCCAGGTGGGCCTGATTCAATCAGTTGAAAGGCCTTAAGAGGAGAAAGGAAAGAAGGGAAGCAGCTGCAGCCTGTGCCGGAGAATCCCAGCCTGCCCTTCCTTTGGACGTGCCCACACCTGGGTAAAGCCGCCCCTTGCAGTAAGTCACTCCGTGTGTTTCTCCTACTGGTTCTGTCTTCTGTTGGATCCCTGCCTGCTGCAAGTGCAAGTGCCCACCCTGCCCCCACCCCTTTGACAGTGCTGGGGATTTAAGGATTCGCACAGATGTTCCCTGTTCTGGGGAACTCGGTTTAGAAGGTAGAGGAACCTGTGTGCAGAATCCGTATGATAGGGCCATAGTGAGGCTCCAGCTGTATGCACAGGGGAGTGGGTGCATTGGCCACAAGAGTGGGAGAAGGACCCAGAAAATGGGCAAGATTTGAGCTGAATTCCTAGAGATATGAGTGTATGTGTGTGTGTACATGCATATGTGAGTGTGCATGTGAGTGAATGTGCATGTGTGTGTGCATGTGTGTACAAATGAGTGTGTGTAAGCAAGTATTCAGGTATATGAGTGTGTGTATGAGTGTGTGCATGAACATGTGTGTGCAGTGTATACACAGGTGTATGAATAAGTGTGCGTGAAGGTGTGTGCATGCCTGTGCATGTGCATTTGCACATGCGCTTGTGTGTATGCATGATTGTGAGTGTGTGCACACGTGTGTGCCAGTGAGTGTGCATGTATATGTATCTGCACACATGCATGAGTGCACACATGTCTGTGCATGCATGTACACTGCATTTGTGAGCATTAGCGTGCTGCATGAGTGTGCACATGCACGTGTGTGTATGGTGAGTGATGGAGAGTACATGTGAGTGCACGTGTGTGTGCGCCCCACGGGGCGCCTTCTCAGACCAGCTCATCAGTCTCTCGTCACGGTTTGATGTCATTGGCCCTATCTCTTCCGACTGCCCGGAATTCTCCTTCTGGACCTCAGGGAGGAGAGAGCAATGATGTCACACGTTGAATTATGTCAACCATACACATTGTATTAATTTATGGAAATGTCAGGTTGCTCTAACTGTTATACTGAACTTCTGCCCTCCAATAAATGGCTTAATCTCCTCCCAAGGATAAAGCACTCCAGCATCTTCGGCTGACCAGTTCAGCTCTGGGCTGTCTGCTCACAGCACCCATCCTTCACCAGGCTGACGCCGGGGTAATGACACCAAAGGCCCATTTCCAGAGACTGTCACGGTCCCGGCCAAATGCATTCTATATATCAAGGCTGACGCCTCTCACTGGGCTGGGGGCATCCTCAGGGGAATGAATGACCTTCTCTCCAGAGCTAACCTTCTGCTTGTGACCCGTGAGGAAATACTGTCCAGGGCAGTGTCAGGGTCAAGAACAGCCCCTAAAGGTGGGGAAAACGGCCCTAATCCCAACACAACGAACACATCTGTACCAGGAGGTCTGTCCTACAGAGGGAACCAAGGGCTGTGAGAAGTGGAAGGCATCAGAGCTGGGAGCAGCAGGGGAGGGGATGCTTCGGGGCCCCTCACATGCAGGGGCTCTAGAAGCCTGACCTATGCTTGATGCATAATCTGGAATTATTTTTCTAGGCCTGAGGCCCCGTGAAACCTGGGTCTGACCCTGGGGAAGTGAATGTCAGGTGAGTATGGGCTTTAGGGGGAGGGGGAGTGAGTCCCAGTCCTTGTTCCCATCTCCCCACCAGCCTACAACCCTCCTAGGGAAGCAATTCTGCTATGACCTCATATTCCTCTGTTAAAACATTGCCACACAGTTGATAAAGTAAGTGGCTCTCCACCAAACTGTAACACCCATCACCTGGACACTTTCAGGTCTCCCCGTGCCAGGCTACACCCCAACCCATTAAACCAGACCCCGGAGTTGGGGGTTCTGGGGTGCGACACACCCCTGGGCCTGATCCCTGCCAGGTGACAGAGTCTCCTGGAAAGCTTTAAAAATGCAGCTGCTTCGGCCACAACCCACCCACAACAATACAAATCCCTGGACTTGGACACAGGACAGTCGTATATAGATACAGATTGTATGGGCCCCTGGGGGATTTTATTGAGACTCCGAATTGTGGGTCTTTGATATAACCAAACGTGAGCTGGGGTGTGTGTAGAAGGACGGTCACCGGGGAAGGTGGGGAGATAAATCAGGGAGGCCTTCCTGAGTGCCCGGTCGGCCTGTTTTGAAGAGACGGATGGGCTGAGTGGACGGGGGTGAAGGGAAGTGCTTTCTTGTCCTAGCCTTGGGCTGCTCAAACAGTATAACAAACAGGGTGAAGGTTAATTTGATGAATGGTCTGTCGTCTCTCCAGACAACACAGGGATGCAACGAACACCTCCTCCAAGTAGTAAAAGGTGCAGAGAGTAAAGAACAACGGGGCAGAGGAGACCAGGGAAGAGTGGCCGCAAGCGTCTATCTAGATGGCATAACTTGAACTACTGGTTGTAGATTTAGACGTATCGTCTTGCCAGCCAGACCATGTCTAACTAGTCCCAACCCTGCTTCTCCCATCGCTGAGCGGGAAGAGTCACAGGGACTCCAGCAGGGACTCATCCAGAGCACAAGCCATGGATTTCACTTTTAAGGTCTCATCGAAATAAGAGTCGATGGCCCCTGGGCCAGGCTTCCTTGCCTGGATCTACAGAACCTTAGGGGTCAGCGACTGGAACTCTTCTCTGCGCCCACTCGAGGCAGGAGGTAGCGCTGGAGCAGGAGTTTCATTCAGGAACACTGGTAGTTAATTCCCATCAGTGTCTTTCAGCTCTTCTCTCGTCATCAGTGCTATCATTATCACCCATTTTTACAAGACAGCTTGAACAGGAAAAAACGGGGAAGGTAGTCAAAAATGTTTTTAATCAAGAATGTTTCCAGGAGAGGCTTCTCATTAAGAGCGCAGGTACAGGTGGCGAGGCCCGTGCCCCTAGAGGTCAGCAGGGCGTCGGCCGAAACGAAGGAAAGAAGCTGCTAGAAATCTTGACCAGATCCACTGGTAGAATTTCCCACCACCCTCACACTCCCTCCTCCTAGAGCCAGTATGGAAACAGTAATGCCTTAAAGAGAAACACGTAAATCACCTGAGCTGATGAAAACAGCGGGCGAGATGGCCCGCCGGCTCGTGACGGGTCTCACCTGGGGCTTGCTATAAAGCTGGCTGCAGCTGCCATTGTCGGAGGAAATTCAGAATGAGCTCATTAGCTGGGCCGTTTAAGCCATTCTTGTTAGGATGATGATATCCCAGACTTCGGCAGCAGAGGATCTCGTATCTGCGCTTGACAAAGAAGTTCTGAATGTGACTTATGGTGTGGGGACAATGACGAGGCAAGATTTTTCTCAGCACTGGTAGGTGAATATGACCTGTAAGAAAAAATACTCTGGGTTGTGTTTACTTGAAGAAATAAATCTCTCCTGGTGCACATCTTTCTTTTCTGTCCTGTCCAAGGAAAACTCACTTTCTCTTCTCATTCTCCTCAACTTGCCACCCACTCCTAACCTTCCTAGCTAGATGCGAATGAGAAAGAAACTTTCCACCGTCAGCTCAACCTCGTTCTGCCCAGATTTTGAGGAAACTCTAGATCTGCCAGGAGCAGTGATTGCCTGAGTTTTCCTTCATCCTTGCATCCCTCTGACCTTACCAAGGGATGGAGTTTAAACCTCTGGACTCTGAGGAAGGGCTCTGTGTGAGTCCTGGAGGAAAAGAATTCTCTCCCAGCTTGGGAGTCTGTCAGGTCCCTTCCAACACCACTGTCACAGAGGGTGACAGATCAAACCCAAACGGCCACCCCTCCCTGGATACCAGGCCAAAGCAGATGCCAAGGTGAGCTCAGAGCTTCTAGCAGCTCTGACCTTCACTGTAAATCAAATGGCGGTGAATTTCTCCAAAACTCTTCTTGAAACTATTGTTTTATCAGCCTTCTCTGCTTCCTCTTTGGAAATAAGAGTGAGACCTACTGGGACCATCTTGCCTGGCTTGTCATTGTAGGAAGCCTAATAAAACCCCACCGACTGGGTGCTTGGGGTCTGGGCACCTCGTCTGATCATTCCGTCGTGTCCCTTGCAGTGTTATTGTGTGTTTTAAACCCTAGGCATAGGATGGTGAAATGACTTGCCCCCAACCAGGCAGCTAATAAACAAGGGGTAGAGCCACAAACCCACTCAGTACCGACTGACCCCAAAGCTCTTGCTTGAACCTCTGCACAAAAGTGCCTCCCCCTGCACTGGGGGGGGACACAAGGATGCTCCACGGTGACTCCCAAGCCTTCCAGCTCTGAAGGTCGCTTTATCCAACCACAAGAGGTATGTTTTTGTCAACAAAATAACTTGGGTCCAGGAAGGGCAGGGCCAGGTGGGGATGTCGGCTGCTGAACATCCCCAATGTAATTCAGATCTGAGAACTGACTCCTCGGAGAAAGGTTTCCGGAAGGAGCCAGCTGGAGCCAGGGACTGGCGTCCTCTGCACAGGTGAATGGATGAAGCCCGAGTCCTGGCCCTGTGACCTGGAGTTCTTTCACCAGACTCCGAGGAAAGGATGAAAAAGTCTCGAGTGCTGATTGTCAAGCTTCATTCACGTGCAGTGGGATAGGGAGGCTGCTTCCAATTCGGCCCATTTCCAGGAATTTCTGCCCCAGTATATAAAGCATTCTCTCTAAAACTTACTCGCCTGAAGCCTGGGACATTTTCAGAAGGTCATATGTGTTACCTGCTGATTCTCCTAGTCTCTCCACGGATGAAGCTAGAGCTGTAGACCACATGTCACTCAGAGGTTGTAAGCATGTTTATGATGTGAAGTAGTCATGTGCAGACATGGTATAGTGCCACCTGCTCAGTTTCCATGCAAGGGCAATGCAGGAAATGTCCACTGGAAGAATTTTTTAAAAATTGCTCCCTCACAGCCATGGTCAGATATCTTAGATCAGGATTAACATGGATTCCTTCTGGAAGGCCACTCCAAGTTTCTCCCTAGCAGCAAGTTTATGCATTCCTTGATTGGGCCAATTCTATGTAAATCTTTTCTTGGGGTTTAACAACCAAAAATTTAGCCCTAAAATTAGTGCTCAATTTCAGATGAAACCTCAGCCTAGATGCCAGTAAGATAAATCTTCCCCTGCTTTCTAATTTATAAAATAACCAACCAAAACATGTACTTCTTTTGATTTAAGATGTGCATGCCTATGACAGAATAGTTACAAGATATAGAAAAAGGGAATGAAGGGGAAATAGAGCTCCTGGTACCACAGCCCAGAGAACACTGTGGGTAATTACGGTAATGAAGGCATAACTACCATACTTGCAGTTGTGTTGCTTCAGGTTTACTTTTAAACTGTAACCTGTCTTGAACAAGTGCCACGTGGATTAAGCTACCGGTTCATTGAGTGCATTCCTGGTTCAAATTCATCCGAAAACCACCTTAGTCCAGCTGGAAAGGGAGAGAGAAGAATGAAGTGGGGGGCAGGGGACCTTAGGCAGTTTGAGGGCACACAGTTTCCCACCCTCTTCCTCCCTCAGTTTCCCCAAATGGAGCCGTTCCTCACTCAGGGCAGTGCTCAAGGAGAGAGGGCTGAGGCGCTCCCCCTCCTCCAGCAGCTCCCCCTCCTCCAGCAGCTCCCCCTCCTCCAGCAGCTCCCCCTCCTCCAGCAGCTCTCCCTCCTCCAGCAGCTCCTCCCCCTCCTCCAGCAGCCCCCTCTCCTACACTTCATCAGACCCACCTCCTCCCCCACAGCCCCTCCCCCACTCCTCTCCGCCCCCCCCCAATCATCCTAGAAGTCCCCTGCATAAAGGGATGCCTAGTCAAGGTGGAGGGTGATGGGAACTCCCTTAACTTGCTGACGTCCCTGCTACACCCCCAGTTCCCCCATCTCCACCCTCTTAGCCTTCACCCTGCTCTTAGTTCCTGGTCTAAAGTTAACCCCTCTACTTGTTCTCTGCCTTTTATCTTTTCCTTCTTTCCACTTTCTCAGGGGCTTTCATCCGTAATTAGCCCCACTCTTACGTGTTTCACACCAGGCTCTTTGTGGCAGGATTTTTTATAAGGTGAGAATGTTTCTTCTTAAAATAAAATTCTTGGCTCTACGTGTTTCTCCGGCTACTACCAGCATTCGCTGTCACTCTTTTTCTGAGCGCCGCCTTCACTGTTCAGTCCTGCTCTCAGCCTCTCATTCACCGCGTAAGCCTCTGAAATCTGGGTGCTTCTCTTGTCTCTCCACCGAAACTGCGCTTGCCAGGAAGCTAATGCAGTGGGCACCACTGCTCAATTCTCAGCCTTGCTCAAGCAAACCTTGGCACCCCGATACTCACTCCTTTTTAAAATGCCACCTTCCCCGTGCTTCTGTGGCATCGCTGCTTGGCTGGGTGCTTCCATCCCCTCATCACTTGAATTGCCATTTATATTTCTGAGGACACCAGACCAATATTCCTAGCCTGGGCAGCTCCTGGGTTTCCAATGTGGAAGTCAAGGTTAGCTAAGCTGGGCTGCAGCAACACCACCAAATTCACAGCCAGGTAACCTGTAAGTATCCACACGAACTCAGATACGCTCCACGTCTTTTTCGTTTTCACCTTATAGCCACCCTGTATGTAGCAGTGGCATCCAAATTCATCACAGCAGTGAGCGAGAACTGGGCAGCCAAGCAAGGGATTTTCAGCATCAAGCCATGAAGTGGCTTACACAGTTCTGCCCACATCCTCCGGGCCAGCCCAGGCTCGTGGATACCACCTTCCTCCTGGGGAACTGGTGGTGATGGCTTCCTGTGTGCCAGTGAGAGAAATTAGCATGGTGAACAGACATCATCACCTCGGCCAGGAGTCTACCCGTCTATCGAGCATTTCCACTGGGAAGCTCCGTAGGTTTCTCAGGTTTTATATGTCCAAAAGTTGCATCACCTTCCCCAAGAATATGTCCTTTCTACTGCGTTTCTCTGTCTTGGCATATATCTTAACTTTCTCTCTGGCAGCTGGGGCCCTTTCCTTCTCCTCATTCCACCCTCCACAGGTAGCCAGTCCACATTCTAGTCTGTCATGGCCGACTAGTCTAGGCCGAGACATGCTGGGCCTATGTCAGAACAATGTGGATGGGGCGCCTGAGTGGTTCCCCCCGACATCCATGACAAAGCCAAACCCCCACGCCAGGCGGCCACACGTGATTTACACCCTGAGCCGGTCGCGAGGTCCTTGGGGGTTTCACTGATGCAGGATGGGCCTCTTTTGTTGGACTCTTATTTCCTCATTTGGGAGTTAACATAAATGGAAATGTGATCAGAAGCTTGTCTACGACAGCGGGAGAACTTGCTGAGTCCACCACCACGGCACAATGAAAAAGCCTTAGCTTCCTTAGCTGAAATTGTTTTGGATAGTAGAGTTGTGCTTGACTCCTTGCTGACTAAGCAAGGAGTTTGTGCTGCCATGATATACCACCTGCTGTACCCGGAGAAACACTTCTGGGGAAGCCGAAGCGCAGTTACAGGAGAAAGTCAGACAAGCCGTGTGCAAGGAGGCTCTGTATGGATCCTTCTCTGCTCTCTTTGCCTTCAGTTGGTTTGGCCCTGAGTCTTGGGCTCAGAAGCATACTCCAAGCATTGGGCCTTTTACTACTCATAGTAATCCTGACCGTCTCCCTGGTGTGCCGTATTCTCTCAACTGTTTTAAATGGCTGCACCCAGTCCTCTTGCCGAATGGTGTCCATCTGCCTAGAACGGCGGAAGAGAGCAGGACGACCACCCCCTCCCTATGCATGTGCAACCCAGAGTGAGTCGCCTACAAGGCCATCCAGAGCCTGCACATGGTAACTGCGAGTGGCGCTAATGGCTTAAATTTTTTCTCAGCTTGCCTTGGCTGAGGGCCGGATCGAAAGGGGGGATCTGATAAATAAAATCTCGTAGGCCCAATATGGAGTTGCCCCTGCTAAGCCCCATGTCAGCCAATTTTCTCTTTTCTACAAATGCTTCACACGCCCAGAAGACAAAAATTAAATACAGCCAGATCTTTATCAATTAGCGCCAGCTAGCTTCGTTGTTCCTCAGCAACCATCTGCTTGCTCCCCGCTTTGTAAGAGCACCCCTAAGTAAAATGAACATTTAATGCCAGTCAATCAGAACATCCTCTCACTTGTGTCTGCGTCCGACCTTTAGGAACTTCTTTCCATGCCCCCCCCCCAGGGAGCTCCCTACTACTTCCCCACTGCCCGATTCATGAATTGCTCAATAGGCTGTGCGATCCTAAATTGTGAGAAAAGTTTTTCTTTTATCAACAGCCTCATGAGGGAAATATCTTTTCCACTTTATCTAAGAGGGTGTATATAGGAGTATGAATATTCAATTTTCATACTTCCCAAGAAATTAATAAGATGAATTGTACATTCAACTATTGGGAATCTCTACATTGTCATTTAACATCTGTCCTAGACAGAATAGTGGTCCTCCAAAGATGCCACATTGCAGTCCCCCAAATCTGTGAACATGTTACATCTCATGGCAAAAACCATTTTGCAGATATGATTATTGTATTGGGCCTTAAAATAGGGAGATTATCCTGGATTATTTGGAGAGGCTCAATCTATTCCCATGAACCCTTAAAATAGAAGAACTCTCTGGCTGGAAGAAGAAGAAAAAAGAGATTTGTCAGAAGAAGAGTTCAGAGAGATTGCAAGATAGGAAGGACTTGATATTCCCTTGCTGGCTCTGAGGTGTGAGGGCCTCCAGGAGCTGAGAGCAGCTCCAGCTGGCAGCCAGGAAGGAAACAGGGGCCTCAGTCCTACAGCTGCAAGGAAATGTATTCTGTCAACAACGTCAGTGAACTTGGAAGGGGTTTCTTCCCAAAGACTTCGAGGAAAACTCTGTCTGGCTGAAGCCTTCTGAATCCCAGACCAGAGAAAGCAGCTGGGCCAACCCAGACTTGTGACTTACAGAACTCTAAGAGGGTAAATGTGTGTTGTTTAAAGCCACTGAGTTTGTGGTAGTTTATTGCAGCAGCTATAGAAAACTCCTACAATATCACTGGAAAATGTCTGAGGAACAATGTTGGACAACATGGGCACTTCCTAGCTCCTGGAGAGGAGGAAGTGGACTACATGATTGGTGAGCTTAGAAGGAACCGGGCAGACTCAGTTCAGCCCTATCCCCTCTCACTACTTTTTGGAATTGTTCTGCCTACAGAGAACATCCATTCTCATATGCCTTATTATAAAATGAGCCTTCTCTGCAGGGGAAGCCTACATTTGTCTGCCATGTCATTCTCCAAGTGGATGCATTTAATTCTTGGGTGAATGGCTATCAAGCCCATTGCAGATGTACAAATAAAGCTTTACTCTAGAATCTACCTATTACTAGTAATAAAACTAGCATATTTGTTCCCATCTGTCTGACTTTTACCTCTGACTCTCATCTGATTCAGAGCTGGGGGGGGGGGGGAGTGATATTTATTAACCATTTAAATTCCAACATATCAATCTGATCATATCATTCCCATGTTCAGAGTTTGAATTCTTTATTTTGGCTGGTAGGACACTTTATGATCTGCTGCATAAATCTGTAGGCCAGCACTATCCGATAAAATTATAATGCAAATGACAAATATAATTTTAAATTCTCTAGTAGCCACATTGAAAAAAGTAAAAAGAAATAGGTGAAATTAATTTTTTAAATTTTATTTTAAAATTTGAACCTATATATCCAAAGTATTGTCATTTCAATATATTATCAACATAAAAATTGAGATTTTGCATTCTATTTTTTTGTACTAAGTCTTTGAATCCAGTGTGTATTTTATGCTTACAGAACATCTCAATATGGACCAGCCACATTTCAAGTGCTCAAAGTTAAGTGTCTAGTGCCTTCCGTATTGGACAATGCAGATCCATCCTCGTTTTTGAGCATTCCTAACTTTGTCTTCAGTGCTCTTGTTATTCCATGGGCTTTCTGACTCTTGGCCATTGCCCATGCTGCTTCCTTGGTTTGAAACACTCTGCTACCTCTGTTCTCTTTTTGATTCTTCCTACTAATGATTTAGATCCCAGCTTCCTCTGGGAAGTCTTCCACACTCCCTTAAATTAGTCCATTGCCTTTCTCTAAGCTCCTATATCATCCTATTATTATAATCTCACAGAACCATTAACTTTTGCTGTGACAGGAGGTTCCACTTTCACTTAGCATATAGAAGGATGTGAAGGAATTCACTTACAATGACACCACAAGAAATCACCAAAATCAAACTTTTCCTTAAAGCCATTGTGAGCTGAAGATACAAAAGAAAGAGAATGGGGAAAATTTGTTTAAGAAATATTGACTGAAAATGTTCTATATTTGTTCCAGAGTAGCAACCCAGGGATCCATGAATCTCACCAAACCCAAACAGGGTAAATACAAAGAAAAACACATCTAGGCATATCATAGTCAAACTAGAAGATAACTCTTCAAAGCAACTAGAGAAAAAAGTCACATTACATAGATGGGAACAACAAAAAGAATAGGACAGTTGTTTACTCAACATAAATGCTAGAGGCCAGAAAACAATGGAAGTTCATCTTTAAAGAGCTAAAAGAATGAAAATATCTACTTAAACTCTGTATTCAGAAAAAGTAGCCTTCAAATATGAAAGGTAAATAAATACAATTTCAAACCAACAAATAAGGAGAAAAGTTTTTGCCCCTAAGAATTGTTGGGGTAGTTCTCAGGGCTGAAGGGAAATGACACCAAATGAAAGTTTAAATTTATTGGAGGAAATTAAGAACACTGAGTGGTGACTGTGTGAGAAAGTATAAATGAATGTGGTCTTTATTTTCTTAATCTCTCTAAAAGTCAATTGACTATTTAAAGCAAAATTAATAGCAACACCCTGTGGAATTCATAATAAATGTACAAGTAAAATACAAGACAATAACAGCACAAAGGAATATAAATGTAAGTATGGTCTTTAAGTTGTTTGGTACTTACATTATACATGAATGAGTAAACTTACTAATTCAAGATATGTGATAATAAGTTAAGGATGTATATTGAAATCCTTAGTGCCATCACTGAAAAAACAAAACAAAACAAAAAGATATAGCTAAAAAGTCAATAGAAAGATAGAATGGAAAACAAAACATAACAAAAAAGCAATTCAATAAAAAAGAGAGGACAAGAGATCAAAGGATCAAAGAACAAAAGGGACAAATAGAAAACAAATAGCAATAACTAAAAACAACCATATTGATATTTATTATAAATACAAATAGACAAAACACTCCAATTTAAAAACAGGTTTTTCATAATGAATTTAAAAGCAAGACCCAACTATATGCCATCTAAAAGAAACACTTGAAATATAAGGACACACATAAGTAAGAAGTACAGGGAGGAAGAAAGATATACCAGAAAAATATAAAGAATAAGAAAGCTAGTATGATAAAAAGTAATATTATTTAAAGTAGACTTCACCCACAATCATGATTGGAGATTTTAAGACCACTCTCTCAGTAATTAATAGATCAAGTAGATAACAAATCATAGGAATATTGATTTGAATAATACTATTGAGAAATTTGACTTAATTGACATGTATGGAATACGTAACATCTAACTTCAGAATAGACATTGTTTTCAAGTGCATATTGAACCTTCACTAAGCCTATCTGAGAGGCTAAATAAATCCCAGGAAATTTCAAAAGAATTCTTATATACAGTATATTTTCTGTCACCAAAATGGAACTAAATTAGAAATCAATAACAATAAAATATCTAGGAAAAAAATCAAACATTTGCAATTTAAGTAACACATTTCTAAGTAATTCATGGGTCAAAGAAGAAATTACAATGGAAATTAGAAAATATTTTAAAAACGGAATGAAAATGAAAACACAGCATACCAAAATCTATCTGATGCAACTTTCCTTAGAAAGGCATTTATAGCACTAAATGGTTATATTAGAAAAGAAGAAATGCAGAATGAAGTCTAAATTTTCACCACAAAAGTTAGAAATGGAAGATCAAATTAAATTAAAAGTAAGTTTATGAAATTAAATAATAAAGATAAGAGAAGAAATAAATAAAATAGAAAACAAACTATAGAGCAAATCAATAAAACCAAAAGTTGATTCTTTGAGATAATCAGTCCAATTGTAAAATTTCCAACTAAACTGCTCAAGCAAAATAATGAGAAAAAACAAATTCAGAATATCAGGATTGAAAGAAGGTATATTACCTCATATTCTGCAATCATTAAAGGAATATTGTGAATAATTTATGCCAAAAACTGACAACTTATATATAATATACACATTCTTTGAAAACATAATGCAACAAAACTGACACAAAACAAAACATGAACACTGAATTTCCTCATATCCAATACAGATATTGAATTCATAATTAAAGTCATTTCCACAAAGAAAACTCCACATCCAGATATCTTTACTGGTAAATTTTATCAAATTTTAAGGAAGAAATAATACCAATCTTACCAAAAATCTTCCAGAAATTCAATGAAGAGAGAATACGTTTTAACTTGCTTTATGAAACCAGTATAATTCTGTTATTGGAACTAGACAGAGGCATTATAAGGAAGGAAAACACAAACCAATATCACTCATTAGCATAGATGTAAAAATTCTCTACAAAATATTAACAAATCAATTTAAGAAGTATACAAAATAGATAAAAATCAGGACAAAGATATATCTCAGGATGCAAATGAATCCATGTTATCTACCACATTAACAGAATAAAGAAGAAAATCCATTTGATGAAATTCAATACCCATTCCTGAAAAACTTCTCAGAAAGCAAGGCATAGAAGGGAATCTTTTCAAAGTAATAATCTTTGAAAAACCTATAGATGACTTCATACTTAATGGTGAGATAGGCACTGCTTTCTCCTTAAGATCCAGAGGAGAGGGAGTATGCCTCTTGTCACCATTTTTATTTAATAGTGTATTGGAAGCATTAGCCAATGCAATGGCACAAGAAAAGAAATAAAAGGCATCCAGTTTGGAAAGGAAGAAGCAAATTTGTCTTTATCCTTATATTTTATCATTGTTTTAAGTGAAAATCCTAAAGAACTTACCAAAAGCAAAACTATCACAAATAAGTGAAATTATCAATGTCACAGGGTATAAGGTCAATATACAAAAATTAATTGTATTTTCTTATACTAGCAAAAAAACATTGACAAAACAAAATTTCCAAGAATATAATTTATAATATCACCAAAACAAAGGGAAACAAAGATTTAGTAATAAATTTAATAAAAGATATACATTATGTCTACACTGAAGACTCCAAAACACTGTAGCAAGAAATTTTTTTTTTTTTTTTTTTTTAAAGATTTTATTTATTCATTCATTTTATCCCCCCCTTGCTGCTTGTGCTCGCTGGGTCAGCTAACCACGCCGTGCGGGCGGGCTTGCCTTCACCAGGAGGCCCCGGGAACCGAACCCGGGGCCTCCCATATGGTAAACGGGAGCCCCACTGATTGAGCCACAGCCGCTTCCCTGTAGCAAGAAATTAAGAAAGACTGAAATAGAATGACACATCTTGTTTATAACTTGAAAGACTAAATATTGTTAAGCTGTCAAGTTTCCTGAAATTGATCTATAGATTCAGTGCAATCATAATCAGAATTCCAGAGGGCATTTTGTATGAGTTGACAAGCTGATTTTAAGGTTTGTATGGAAATATGAAAGGCCTAGAATTACCAAAACAATTTTTCAATAGGAGAACAAAATTGAGAGATTACAGGATTTACTATAAAGCTGTATTAATGAAGATGGCACAGAATTTATATATTAGGACAGACATATAGATCAATAGAACAGTGTACGGAATTCAGAAATAGACCCGGTCCATTAGTTTTCAATAATAGTGTTAAGGAAATTCAAAGGATAAAAGAAAATCTTTCCAAAACATGGTGCTAGAACAACTGTATATCTTTATGGGAAAAAATGAACATCAACTATAAATAAACAACTATAAACTCAAATGGCTCATAGACCCAAATGAAAATGCTAAACCTAGAAAAATTCTAGAATAAAGCATAGGAGATTTTCGTGACCTTGGAAAAAGTAACAGTTTCTTAGATAGGACACTAAAAGTACAAACTAGAAAAGAAAACAATTGATAAATTGGATTTCCTAATAGTAAAAACTTCCTGTTAGAAAAAGATGGTTAAGAAAATGAAGATCAGTCATTGATAATGAGAAAGTATTTGCAAAACCTCTATCTGATAAAGGAATTGTATCCAGAATATTGAAAATATTCCTGTAACCAAGTAAAAAGAGGTTAAATACTCTATTAAAATGGACAAAAAAAACCAAAAACCCATGAACACACGTGTCACAAAAGGTGCCATGCAAGTGGCTAATGAGCACATGAAACGTCAATTGGCCGCATTAGCTGTCAGGGGAACGCAACTTGAAACCACGATGAGGTATCACTGAAGACCCAGTAAAATGGCAGAAATTAATACAATGGCCAATTCCAAGGGCTGGGCGATGGAGCAAGAACTCTCAGAGATGGCTACTGGGAGCATAAAATGGTACTACCACTTTGTGAAACCATTTGCTGGTTTCTTATATGGTTAACTCTACCTTATTACCCAGCAATTTCACACCAAGATATTGATGCAAGAGGAAATGAAAACCTATATCAACAAAAAAGACTTCAACAAATTTCCATATCAGCTTTATTCTTAACAGTCAAAAACTGGAAATAACTCCAATGTCCATCAGCAGGAGAATGTGTAAAAAACACTACCTGGTATGACCATACAATGGAATAATATTAGGCAATAAAAATGAATAAACTCTTGACATGGGCAGATGAATCTCAAACACATTATTTTGAGCCAAAGAAGCCAAATGGAAAAGAGAACATAAGTGATTTCATATATATAAAGTTCTGGAGTGAGAAAACTAAGCTGTGATGATAACCATCAGATCAGTGGTTATCTGGGGAGTGGGAAGGATTGAAAACAAAGGCGGTAGGAGCTTACGTTTTAGGGAGATGGAAACATTCTTGAAACGGAGCAGTGGTTTCAGGGGGTATGCATTAGTTAAACCTCTTCAAACTGTACACATAAAATGGGTACATTTTATGATACTTAAAATTTACCTCAACGTATTAGTCAGCCAAAGGGTTGCTGATGCAAAATACCAGAAATCTGTTGGCATTTACAAAAGGGTATTTATTTGGGGTAGAGGCTGCAGTTGCCAGGCCATGAAACATAAGCTACTTCCCTCAGCAAAGTTTGTTGCCATGGGCTGGAGCAAGATGGCTGCTGACGCCTGCCTAGAGTTCAGGCTTCTTTGGTTCCTCTCTTCCTGGGCCTCCGTTTCTCTCGAGGCTCAGCTGCTGTGTGCTCTTTCTCCACAAGGTCACCCGTAGGCGAGGAGGCTCTCGGGGCTAAGCCTCTCTCCACAAGGCCAGCTGTGAACTGTCAGGCGAACGGCTCGCTCTTTTCCCAGGGCCTTCTCTCCTTCCTCATGACCAAGCTCCTCTGTGCTTACTTCCTGGGGCTCCAGCTCAAAAACTCCAGCATCAAAAAATCTCCAACTCTGTCCTTTGCCATACCTTTTATCTTTGCGTCCCCACCCAGCAAGGGTCTAGGACTCAACGCCCTACTGATGTGGCCCAATCAAAGCCCTAATCATAATTTAATCACGCCCAGAGGAACAGACCAGTTTACAAACATAATCCAGTATCTGTTTTTGGAACTCATAAATAATGCCAAACTGCTACACTCAATAAAACTAATTTTTAAAAAATCTGTCATGGCTGCTAGCTCAGATTTTCTCAAACTCAGCACTATAGACATTTTGGGCTGGATAAATTCTTGTTTTTCTAGTTGTGACAACCAGTTATGTCTTCAAACATTCATCCATTTGTTCAGAAGAGTTATTGATTCTGCCTGTCATGGGTGACTGTTGTGAGCATGTGTGAGCATCAAGGAAGAAGATAGACTTGTGGAGATCACAGTCCAGCAGGTGTGGAAAGACACTGTAAACAAGTAATTAGCTACAATGAACAAAAGATAAAGTCAAGTTGGATAAGTGAGATTAGAAGGGCCAGGGTGGGGCACAGGTTTTAAGGTTTTAATGCCTCATTGAAAAGGCCCAATTGAGCAAAGACAGGGAGCTGAGGCGTGGGCCATGTTGGTATCTAGGAAAGGGTAGCCCCAGGAGAGGGGTACGGGGACAGCTGGTGCCTGTGTTGAAAGAAACTCAACAAGAAGCCCACAGTGCCTGGAGTAAACTGAGGGGTGGGGGGAACATAAGAAGCCAGGTCTGAGAGGATAAGGTGGAGCAGGGTCTGGAGGTTCTGGCAGGTCATGCTATGGACTTTGGGTTTTCCTTTAATTGAAAAGGTGAGCCATTGTAGGATTTTCAGCAAAACATTAAAGGATCACTTTAGCAGCTCTATTGGGATTTGAGGCAAAGTGACTAGAGTAGAGGATGAAAAGTAGTTTGGGCCATTGTGGGAATTCAGATGTTGATTACTTGGCCATGATGCTAGCAATGGAGGTAGTGAGAAGCAGGCAGAGTCTGAATGTATTTTGAACAGAGAGCCAATGGGATTTGTGGGTGAATTGGGTTAGTTCTTTGAAGGAAGACATGGTGTCTGTCTTGCTCATCTTACTGTGTGTGTAGCACAATTCCTGGCCATAGAATGGCATTCAGTAAACCTGGATGGATAGGTGGGTGGATGGATGGGTGGGTGGATGGGTGGGTGGAGGGATGGGTGGGTGATGGGCTGAGTGGGTGGAGGGGTGGGTGGGTGGAGGGATGGGTGGGTGGAGGGATGGGTGGAGAGGTGGGTGGATGGAGGGGTGGGTGGGTGGAGGGGTGGGTGGGTGGGTGAATAGTAAGCTCTCAGATTTGTTGTAATGATGAGGCATGTGACATAAGAAGCTCCTACCCCAGGGCCCGGCGCTTTTTGGCCATTTGATGAGCAGAAGCTTTTGAAGTTCTGTTATTTTAATAGAAATGCTATTGAGAAAGGCACCAGTAATTTTATTTCCAAACAAACTGAATTGGAACCACTCTCCTCCCTAACAACAATGGGAGTTTACTCCTAACAAAATGACTGTGCACTAAACAGGGCAGAGTTCCTCCGCTGCCAGAACGGACATGCCACCAATGTGCGCTGCTAGCTGTGCCATAAATGTGGAAGCCTCATGCCAGGTAATGAGTCAGGCCCTGGAAATACCAGTCAGGGCTGGACTCCCTGCCGGCTACTGCTGCAGCAGAGCCTCAGGACTTGTTTTGGCTTGTATGGTGAGCACATGGGAAGCAGATGTAAGGGCTGCCTGTGAAATCTAACAAATACAAGGTACAAATCTGAAGGAGCCCTTGCTCAGATAAGCCTCCTTTGAATGGAAGTGGTCGCAGTATGTGATTAAAACCTCAGGGCAGGATGCGCCCTGCCGCTGTTTCCTGCCTCTGGCCCCTGCGTCTTCACTGAGCAGCCAGGTCAGAGGCACATCTTGGAAACACAAGGCTGCCTTTAAAAGTGGTAATTGTTAGCTTTGTCCCTGGGCTCTAACTTCAAAGTATTCCTTCTGATTAATGTTCTCTCTATTCTGTAAGTCAAGGTGACACAGGTGATTCATTCATTTGTAGAAAAAAACTTTGAGTTTCAATGGAAAACCGTACATAGCTTACAGCATATCATTCCTGGGTATCAGATTGAGCTATTTTGCAACTCATTGTAAGCTGAGGTAACTGATTAATAGTATGTAAATGTTGTCCTGTCTAATAATGATTGACTTTAATTGACTTCCTTCCCTCTTTGAAAAAGAAAAAGAAATGTTCCCATTTGTAATTCCTCTCAACATTCCTCTATTAGATAGAAATTTGTGCTGCTTTAAATTTTTCTTTGAACTAGTTATAGCATCTGCCTGGTTCCCTCAAACCACGTAAGTGAAATAAATTTTTTAACATATGTTCATTTTTATGACTGTATGTGAATCATGATTTTGCCTTTTTCTGAAAATTATCTTTTAACACATTCAGCAAATATTTGTTGACCAGAGGTTCAATACCAAGGGCCGTGCTGGGCCTGGGACTGTGGAGGTCTCTCTGAAGGCGTCTGCTCAGAAGGTGAGGACATCGCCCCACCACGTTAGAGAAGGCTGCGAGAATGCGGCTGGCTTCCTGATTAGTGTCTGCAGCGTGTGCTCAGCCGACATCCTAAGACCCGAGACCAGGTAGCCAAGGACAAGCCTTACGCTCTGTCTTGATGTCTCAAATGGCTGATACAAGCCATATTTTACGTGATGTTGTCATATGAAATTGTGAGTTTGAAGCTTTTCCTGGATCCTAGAAAAGATCCAGGAATGGAATCCATTCCTGTGGGTGTGGGAGCCTTTGGTTGGGTTGGATTCGGCTGGGGAGCTGAGGCAGTTAGCCAGGCGAAAGAGGAGATGAGCCAGACATGGCCGAGAGACAGCAAGGCTGCAAGACCCTGCTGTGACCTTGAGTTTAACCTTGAGGTCCCAGTTTCTCTTTCCGGGACCTCCTCTTGGCCCTGGATATTCCAAACAGGCCTCACCATTGGCCCCCACCATTGTGGGGTAACCAATAACAGCTGGGTTTAAAGTTAATAGTTTAAAAGGTGACCACACAAGGCAGAGGTTGCTCTCCGCCTAGAGGAGCCCGCAGCAGATCTCAGTGCGTATTTCTGTCTTTCTCTCCCATTTCTCTGCAAGCTCTGTTTTTTCCCCCATTTCCCAATAGATTCTTTTTACTGGCCTGACTAAACTGGCATGTTCTTAAATTCTTTTATGCAGCATAGCCAGGAACCTAGAGGAATCCAAAGCCTGCCTTTGACTGCATTGCTTCAGGGAGCCATGACCCATGGTGGGTCTTGGTCCTCTTACTGAAGTCCTTTGTAAACGGAGGACTGAGCACAGAGACACAAAGAAAAAAAGTGGCAGAATCAGAGAAACCCCAAGAGGCCTGGAGGAGAGGGGAGAGATGAGCCATATGCCTGCTTGCCCACAGCTGAGCTTGGGAAGAAAGCTTCACTTGATGCCTGGATTTGGGCAAAGCTGCTATGAGGCCCTGCCATATGCCTCATCACCCACAGCTGAGCTCAGAAAGAAAGGATCTTTAGATGACCATGCTACGTGCCTGATTACCAGCAGCCGACTTTCAGTGAGACAGCATTTCTGATGATGCCTTGATTTGGACATTTTCACAGCCTCAGCACTGTAAAGTTTTAACCTAATAAATTCCCATTATAAAAGCCACCACATTTTCTGGTGCATTGCTCCCAGCAGCCTTTAGCAAACTAAAACAGAAATATATGTAATTATGTATACTGCTTTTGACATATATTTTACCATTAAGGAAGCCATGCATGCTTTGTAGAAACTTTGGAAACTCCAGACCAGCTTGAAAAAGAAAATAAAAATCATCCATAATTCTGCCCTTCCTAAATATGAGAAAACTGCAATAATCTAACCTTTCCCCACACTGCTGGCAGATGGCACTACATGACCCCTCCTTTGCCATGTGCGAGCAAATAAACTCTTTCTCTCATTCAAACTCTGGTGACCCAGGAATCAGTTAATAAAGTGCATCGGGCTGAAGAATCCACGATTTCCTCAGCATCAACAGCTCTGCTCACTCAAGTTCCCACTTGTTCTGCTTCTCTCTGTCTCTCTGCCTCTTTCCCTTTCTGTGTCTCTGCCCATCTCAAACTCTCTCTCTCTTCTCTGGCCTTGCAGAGTTTCTCTAGCCTTTCAAGCTAAGTCCTTACCTCTTTTTGCCCCTTCCCTACAGCTTTTTTTTTGTGCAAAATCCTGCAGCTTTCTTGGATTCTCTGACTTTGCATCTCCACCCTCATCTTCTAATTCCGAAGGCCATCATAGGAACATCACTATTAATACTGTACAAACATAAAACCCTGAAGAGTCACCTGCTTGCAAAGGCATGGAGCACCACGAAGATCAAATTCACATATGTTTCCCCAACACATTTACTGGCTATCTTTTTTGAACTGGCCTTGTGATCTGCAGACATGCTTCAATCAAAATGATGCAGAAAATAAAACGAGAAATGGTCAGACATTTTTTTTTTGGCTCAAAGTTGAATCCACAAATGCTATCAGACTACTCTCAATCCTTTTAAAGAACATACAAGTCAAACAAAGAGCACCTAAGATTTATAGTAAGTGCAAAAACAGCTGTTACAGTTGGGCAGTTTGATGTAATTATGAATTCCAAAAATATAATTGGATCGTGCTTGTAAACTGATCTGTTAATCTGGGCATGATTAGGTTATGATTAGGGCGTTGACTGGGCCACGTCAGTAGGACGTTGAGCCCCACCCCTTGGTGGGTGGGGAATCGAATATAAAAGACAAGGCAAAGGACAGAGGAAGCAGTCTTTTGAGAAGCAGTTTTGATGTTGGAGAGAAGGCCCCAGGAGAAGAGAAGTGAGCCGTTCGCCTGATAGTCTACAGCTGACCTTGTGGAGGAACCAGGAGCTAAGCCCGGAGAGAAACGCAGCCCCGGGAAGAGAGGAACCCCAGAAGCCTGAACCCTGGCAAACGCCGGCAGCTGTCTTGCTCTAACACGTGGCAATGGACTGTGGTGAGAGAAGAAACTTACTCTTTATGGCCTGGTATCTGTGGACTTCTACCCCAAATAAATACCCTTTATAAAGACCAACCCATTTTTGATAGTTCACATTAGCACCGCTTTGGCTGACTAATACAGCTATAAGGTGCTATGCCCCCAGTGAGTTGAGCTAAACCTGCTGTCTCCCAGGTGATGGCCACATGGGCCAGAGAATGATCTGGGGGCCCACAGCTCGTGTGCTAAAGCAGTTTACCGGGTCCTGAGGTGTTGGGCAAGTGGACACGAAAATGCCCCAATTATAGATGGATGCTTGCAGGGGTGCAAGCTGCCCAGCCAGGGGTACCTTTAGAGGTTAGAATGACGGTGGTGGGAGCAGGTCAGGTCTTGGCTTGTTCTAGGCTCGTTACACGAGATAATGTGTTGGAGTCTCCAGTAACTCCAGTTTTAGGATACAGCACATCTGAATGCACATGGTGTTTTGATGAAGCTTTAGTTTAGAATTTGACATGCAGCTCCCCCGAGGCACATGTGTGCCTCCCTAGTATTCCACAGAACGCACTTTGAAAATAAAAACAGTGAAGTAAATTAGCGGCTGTTTAGCAAACACAGGCTAGAACAACAACAGGTGCTTGGATCTTGCTTTTGAAAGTGTGGCCGAAGCTCACGAAAGAGCCCATCTGAACCGCCTGGTCAAAGATATCCTGTAAGACAGACATTTTCGGGAGCTGTGAAGGGAATAGATGAAGGACAGCTAAGGCAGCTCTTGCAAGAACATAATCTAGCTTTGCCTTCTGGGACTGGTCTCCAAAGACAGCTCTTTAAAAAAAGTCAGTTTCACCTTTTTTGAGTTCTCCACTGGGATTATCTGGTTCGTCTGATGGAATGAATTGAATCTGAGCAGGATGTTTTCTGAACATTTGTAATTCTCACAACAGCTTCATGCATGTGAGGCAGCTTTGCTAGGCATGAAGTTCGAGGTACAAATACTCACCTTTAAAGCCCTGTGAACCCTGCAGTGCCAGCGCCTGAAGAAACGGAGCGGGGAAGAGTCCACGCCCAGAACGCTTTGTCCCCTTTCTGCTTGGCCAGATGCCTCCTATCCCGTTATCTTTATTTTTCATTTTTAAAGAGTTATTTTATGTATTTATTGCCCCCCCTCCTTGTTTGCACTCGCTGTCTGCTCTCTGTGCTCTCTGTGTCTGCTCATCTTCTCTTTAGGAGGCACCAGAAACCAAACCCGGGACCTCCCATGTGGGAGAGAGGCACTCAATTGCTTGAGCCACCTCAGCTCCCTGTTTTGTTATGTCTCTCATTGTCTTTCCTCCTTGTGTCTCCTTCTTGTGTCATCTTGTTTCATCAGCTCACCACGCCTGCCTGTCGCGCCAGCTCACTGTCTTGCTCGTCTTCTCCAGGAAGCACCGGGGGCCTCCCGTGTGGTAGGCAGGAGCTCAACCACTTGAGTCACATCTGCTTCCTCCCTCCCATCCCTTTTTACAGGAATAAAAACTTTACCCAGATAAGTCCAGATATGAAATAACTTTTCATTAATTTTGCCTGAAATACTCCTTTGAACTGTATGATCAGAAGAATTTCTTACTGTGGGATTTTTTTCATTGTGAAATGTATCTTCCCTATCAATGATTCTTGTCTCCCCTCCTTCCACCTTCCCCACACCCAAATACCTAACAGAAAGAACTGTAGTTCTAAGTCATCTGGGCTTCAGTGTTTATCATCTTTTCCCTCCTCGTTTTCAGCTCTGTTTCTTATTTCTCTGTGTTCTAGGAGACTGATTCAAAAATTTCCTCCACTGCATAGATTTGATTTTTTTCCATAAGTCATTTATGCTCTTGATTCCTTCCAGTGCTGACTTGAATTCTACTCTTTTTTAAGTTTCTATAAATCGTGAAGCATAGCATACCCGCAAAAGAGTGTATGGAAATATGAGTGTTTGTAAAGTACTGGAGAACTTTACAAACAATAAACGGTCTGTTACAAAGTGTGCATCCGCGTGCCCAGACCGAGAAACGAACCTAAGCAGGTACCAAACCCTGCTCCACGTGCCCCTCCTAATTTATCCCCGGACGCACCTCCCTGAGCTAACCACATTCAAAATTTGATCTTAACCATTTCCTTGGTCTCCTAATAGTTTTTCCTTTACTACCTGGTTATTCTTGTATTTATTCTTTGCCAATTGTCAAAGTTTATATAAGAGGAATAACACTGTGTAGCGAGTCGCTCCATGGTGCGATGCAGGACCACAGGCTGAGGCCCGGCAGACTCCCAGCAAACGACGGCTCCATCACTGACCGAGCACAGAGGGTCCCGAGGGCAGGGGAGGGCTCCCACCCTGGCTGGTCCCCCGGGGCAGGGTCAGCGGGTGGCAACTCCGCATGCCCCACTTGGCCTCAGCGCCCAGGGGCTGCCCACACCGCCCAGGGGCTGCCCACCCGCCCGAGGGCAGGGACCTCTTTATCCCCAAGGGGGGACACGTTGAACCATCTGCACACAAAGAGAAGGCGAGGGGTGGTGGGGCTGCGTTCCTGTGACTTCCCCAGCAAATACCGCGTGTGTTGTGTTCTTCTCCGACATTTTTCTTTGTTCTCGGTGTAATGGAGGGATTTGTCC
The DNA here is from genome assembly GCA_026826555.1 of Tolypeutes matacus. Lineage (NCBI taxonomy): Eukaryota > Metazoa > Chordata > Mammalia > Cingulata > Chlamyphoridae > Tolypeutes > Tolypeutes matacus. The sequence goes on along the minus strand of JAKSZT010053883.1, from coordinate 1,145,632 downwards.
AGGTCGATGCATGTCTGTAGCTCACCGTTGTCACGCTATGGTCACGGCGTGCTAAAAAGCGGTTACCTGGCGTCAACGCAAAGCCCCTGGGCTCGGAGCTGGGAAGAAATGCACACCTTTGCCACTTGCAAGGCAGCCCGGCCTGCCCCAGCCGCCGCGGGAAGAATTTCTTCTTCATCCATTTAAAGCTGACGGACACTGGATTGTTCCCAGCATTTTGCTGTGATGACGCTGCTGTTGAGACACGTCTGAACGGGCCTCCTGGTGCATAAGCGCAAGAGTTTCTTCATGATCTAAGCCTCGTCAGAAGATCTGTGTTTTCGATTTTACTGAGCACTTCGCAGGGACAGTGGTTGTGATGGTTTAAAGCTCTACGTACCCCGGAAAAACACGTCCTCAGCTTTAATCCGGTCCTCTGAGTGTGAACCCGCTGAAAGCAGGGCCTTTCGACGAGGCCGCTTCGGTGCAGGGGACACCCAGTGCAGGCAGGATGGAGCTGATCCCCTCACTGGAGCTCTTTACAAACGGGACGAATTCAGGCACGAGGGAGAAGAAGCCAGAAGCCGAACGTCCGTGGAAGCTGGAGATGCTGCCACGTGCATTGCCCCGTGACAAGTACAGACCCAGGGCTGCCGGCAGCGCCCACAGCCTTCAGGGAGAGACATCACGCTGATGGCATCTTGACGTGGACTTTCCTTTAACCTTAAAACCGTAAGCTGGTAAATGCCACGCGTTTGCTGGAGCAGCCCAAGAGACTCAAACAGTGGTCCTCACCGCTCCTTCTGTCTGCTTCCCCTCACTCCCCGGCCACTCACGGAAGACGTCGTGTGCCACGCTTCGGCCAACGGCTGTGAGCGGAAGCAGCCTGTGTCACCTGCCAAAGAAAACGGGAGCCGGCACTCACCTCCAGCTGTCGCCCCCTCTGCGGAGAGCAGCAAGGGCGGTGCGTCGTCTGCAGAGCTCGCTCTCCGCCTCCCAGCCAGCCACGAGGAGGAGACAAACCTGTGGGGCCAAGCACCAGTTCCACGCAGGTGTAGCCGCCATGGATTTACGTAAGTCTCAACAGAAGGCCAAGCTTCTGGCTCATTCTCTAAGAGTATCTTGACTGTTTGGAGATGTTTCCACTTTCTTATGAATTTAAATTCAGCTCGTCATGCTCCATGAAAATTCTTGGAAAGGTTTTGAATCGAGTTTCAATCAGTTTGGGCAGGACTGACAGCTTTCTGCCATTGAATCTTTAAGAATAACTTTTACTAAAATTCTGTAATTTTCTCTCTGGGACATTGAATATTTTGTTAGATTTGTTTCTAGGTAGTTTATCATTTTAATTCTCTTGTAAAATATCTTTTTCTTTTAATCCAAATTTCTGCCTGTTGCTACTAGTTTATAGAAATGCGTTTGAATTTTGTATATAGATTTGGTACCTGGCAATTTTACTAAATTTTCTTAGAATTTGGGTACGTTACCTGTCGCTTACAGTTTTACAGAAACAGTATTATTGTGTGTGGAGGGTGTAATGAAGAGTCTGACTCCATTTTTGATGTCTAACTGCTGGCGGCTTTTACGCTCTGTCCTCCCTCTTCCCCTTTCCCCACATCGGGCAAACCTCAGAACTTGCACGAGAACATCTCCATGCTGGGCCCCCCTCTCACCACCACGATGACCCGGGTCCATCTCCCTCCTCCGCTTTCTCACGTGATTTTGGGACCAGTGTTGGAAGCCTGCCCTGCTCTCCCAGAAGACCCATTATGGAGTAACAACCTTTCACACTCTCTGGGCACACGTGTGGGGCCATCATTTCGGCATTGGAACCAAATTCTGAGCATGGGCTGTGTCCTGGCACTGCACGGTGCCATAATAGTTAGAGCAGTTTTGCTTCTTCCATCCTAATTTTTACGTCTTTAATTAATTTCTTACCCCACTGAACTGGCTATCACCTTTAATACAACGTTGAATAAAAGTGAAATCGTAGACTTTCTGGTTTACTTCGTAAAAGGAATGCTTTTCATGTTCCACTATTAAAAATTAAATTTGCTGTAGTATTTTAAAAAGATATTGCCTACACTTTCATTTCCCCTTTCTTCTTAGCTTGTTATTTTTTATCATGAATTGATGTTACAAGTTATCCAAACCTTTTTTTCTGCAGTTGTTGAGATGATCAAGTGAATATTCTTTATTCTATTAATGTGTCAAACTGCCTCAAGTAATTTCTTAATGCTAAATCCACCTTGCATTTTTAAAATAAACACAACTTGCTCATGATTTATTAACATTTTACATCTTGTGTATTTAAGGAAAAAAAGATGGAACCATGATTTTCCTTTTCGGTGTTTCAGTCAGATGTTATAATTAAGGTTTGTTAGTCTCACCAAATGAGTTGGGGAACATTTTTTGTCTTCGTATTTCAGTATTTTTAAATATTGGGATTATTTCTGGAATGTGTTTAGCAGAGAATTTTCTATTTTGTCTGATTTTTTAATTGAATTTATGTCCTCTTATTCAATTTCATACATGCAACATCATCCTTAACATTTTCTCATTTGTGCCTTTTCCCATTTTTATGGATAAATCTTTCCAGGGGCTTATCAATTTTATTAGATTTGTTAAATAATGAATGCTTTTGACATTTGTTGATTCCCCATAGGTTTTTGCTTATTTTGCATTTATTCTATAATTACTTCTCTAACTCCTTTAAATGTATTGTTTTCTCATTAAATTTTCAGATTTTCTTCTCTCCTAGTATAGTATTTAAGGCTATAAATGGCCCATTATGTTTTGATATGTACTATTTTTATTATCTTTATAGTCTAAATTTATTCTAATTTCTGTTATGACTTCTTCTTCAACTAAAGCATTATTTAGAAGTACGTTTCTTGATTTCCAGACATTAGGGTTTTCACAGTTGTCATTTCTAAAAATTCATTTTTACCTTTCATTTTGATTCAAGACCATGGTTCATTTGACATACATCTTTTGTTATTTTTTAAGACCTTACTTATTACCCGGTGTGTTTGAAAAGTCTATGTATTCTCTTAACTGCCATATTCTATATGTCCATTAGGTCAGGAAATTTAAATCAGCTTATTCAAATATGCTATAATATACTATTTTTATCAGCTTATTCTATCAAATCTTAAATAAGGTAGGTTAAAAACCTCCCAGTAGGATTTTGTATTTCTGTATTTCTCTTTATATTGTTTTTTCAGTGTTGGCTTTATGCATTGCAATCTATGTTATTAGTTGCATACATACTTAGAATGTTACACCTTCCTGGTGAATTGAATCATTTGTCACTATGAGTACCCCTCTTTATCTGAGGTAATGGTTTTTGCTTAAGACTATTTTGTCTGATACTAAAATGATGACATCAGCTTTGATTTATTAATGTTTTAAGGTGTATTTTTCCTACTCTTACTTTTAATCCTACTGCCTTCCTATGTTTTACATATGTAAAATGTGAACAGCAAGTAGGACAATCTTTCTTTCATGTGGTTTGTAATCGTTGATGTATTTTTATTCATTTTATACTGCATCATGTTATTCTTTCTATTTTTCCTGACACTTCTGTTTCTTCTACTCTTCTTAGCATATTTAATATTGATTTGTTTTCTCATTTCTTTTTTTTTTTTTTTTGCCTTCTTTGGAACTTACATGTTCTATTTCTATTAATTTATTGCTTATTGCAGAAATTATGACATACATAATTAAATTTCCAAATTAAAAAAATTAAAAATAAGTGTTCAAATTGTCATCTTGAACAATATAATAAAGATTTCTAGCGTATGACCTCTTATATGTTGTTTTTCATACACTTTAATTATCTATATCTTAATCCCACGGATATAGTTACTGTTATTTTCTTTCTTCAGTTGATGTTTATTTAGTGCAGCGAGTTGACTTCATGCCCCCAAAAGACACATTCGGGCCCCAGTCCCTGGTCTTGTAACTGTGACCATATCTGTAAACAGGTTATTAGTGAAGATGAGACCAGAGGGGGTCAGGGTGGACCCTGCACACTCTGACTGTTGTCCTTATAAAAAGGGGGCTGGACACACAGGCAAACACCGGGGAGAACACCCTGTGATGACAGAGGCAGAGCGTGGGGCCCACAGGTGCCACGAGCCACAGGAGGGAGGAAGGGGCCAGGAGGGCTTCTGCCCTGCAGAGTTTGGGTTTCCCACCCCCAGAGCTGTGAAAAACAAATTTCTGTTGCTTCAAGCCACCCTGTTAGTAGTACTTTGTTACAGCAATGCTGGCAAACGAAGACATTTAGATGAGATACAACTTTCACTCTTTATTTCCTTCCTGCATTTCTTTCTGCCTCAAAATATAACCCTCATAGTTTCCTTTAGTGGGAATTAGCTAGGAAGGAGTTTTCTTTTTTCTGCAATTACTATGCTTTCATCCTGATTCTTGAAGAATATTTCTACCTCATATAGCATATTTACAGTTATTTCTCGCACCATTTGAAGATACCACCCCACGATCCTGGGCCTCCAGTTGTTGCTATTGATAATTTTACCATTGAAGAGACTACTCCTTTGAGGTCATCTGTCTTTTCTCTCTGGCTAGTTTAAGATCTTCTCTTTGTGTTTTGTTTTGCCTCAAGGTCTATTTTGTCCATTATTAAAAGAGCTACACAAGTTTTGATTAGTTAGTATTTGTCAGGTGTCTTTTTCTACCCTGGTCTGTTTCACTATGTCTATGTTTATTTTATACTCTTTCAGTGAGGACGGACTGTGCTACCCTGTGTTAAAAACAATTCTTAAGTCTCATTGACTTCAATCAAGAAGTTTATTTCTCTCTCATGTTACTTATCCATTACAGATCACCTGGGACTCTGAGCCACGTCATTCGCACTCTGGAACCCTGGTGGAGAGTCCAGCCGCTCTCGAGAACGCTGTGGTTATCATTCTGAGGAGAAAGATACTGCTGGCAATCACGAGCTAACTACTAAGCCTTCCAACTGAAACGGAAGCGAGCCCTGCTGTTCACCTGTGACTGGTCAGTGCAAGTTCCATGATCATGCCTCAGTTCAACAGGATGAGGAAGCATAATCCTCTGGCAAGGAGAGGTACATAATCTTTGTAAACAATAATAAAAATATCTTTTTTGCATCTTTATACTAGCTCTTCTTGAATTTTCAATGGCCTGGTATTTGTCAACAAACATGCTGCATTTGCCTTTGATCCCAGTCTCTCCTGACCTGAGCACAGTTTGGAATTCATCTTAAGAAGTACAATTTGAAGGACATATATTCTATTCCAATCCCCAGTGTCCTTCCTCTAAAGGAGTTCAGCTAGACCGAAATGAAATGGTCTCTTCTGTCAGTTACCAGTGGTCCATGCCTGCCAAGATTTAGTTTGTCACCTCAGAGCAGACCTTACCTTCCATCTCCCCTACCTTCTGTCCTGCTGCTTTGGAGAAATTGTAGTTTCTTCTACCTCTCTGAATGCCTGGCAAAAGAAATACCCACACAATAGGGGGATGGCTGCTGAATTTCTAGTCAAAGCCAGAAGGCATATAGGTAATAACTGCCATTGCTTTCAGTCAAACAAGCTTATTACATTTTCAGTAATCCTGTGAAGTTGGTCCACTGAGTGTGCTTTTCAATCTACTACCGTTAGCTCTGAAGATAGAGAAATGTTTTTCCTGGATTCTAGCAAAATGTTGATTATCAAATCTAGCTCTTGATGGTGGTTTGAATTTTCTTCTCTCTTAGAGCCATCCAAAGTCTTTTAGTGAGAAGCTCCTCGCCAGATGTCATTTTAAACCAGAAGCCCCTACAGGCACACATGCTTGGAAAATTCAGCTTCCTTGGGACACTTGAGATTCAATCTATGGAACAATTTCCAGAAGCATCCCTAGCGTGTAAAATGGCATATGGCTGGTACTCGAAGCAGGCCTGGATAGCATCCATGCCAGCGTGAACTCCCATGCCCTGCACTATGCACACAAGGGGACTTCAGTGCTAATGTGTTGGGATAATTATGATGATGGTGGGGTGATGATGATGATGATGATGACGATGTCATCAGCATGCCTTTTCCAGAGTGAAATTTTTCTGTGTCACCTTCGTCTGGGGTTCAGTTATTTCTTGCAAGAGATTCTCAGATGACTCCTCTGAATGTTACCTTAATTAAATAGAACTTCTGATTTTTTTAGTTTCTTCCCTGTTTGAACAACTGCTGAAACTAATGGCTACTAATTACATATGGTGTTTACAAGAGACACCTAGAGGCTCTGACAGGTGGCACTGGAGAGCCCTTTACCTGCAGGACCAGAGAAACAGGCTAAAGACGGAACCTGGAAGCAGACAAATTGGCTGCAGCCTGAGCTTCCCATCTTGCAAATATTTGTTTGGATAGCCGAGGTATTAGCCATTGTTGGCACTTCCTTTCCCATTTCCATGATGGCAAACAAATAGCTCTTCTGACAGCTGGGAACTCGAGGAAGTGCATGGAAAGCAAACAATCCATCCCTGAGAGCTGGAGAGCTGCTGCAGAGTTTTCAAAAGGAAAGGAATTGGGACCGAAAGGAGATGAGATGGGAAGAGAGCAAAGAACAATGCTGCGAGGAGAGTTAAGATCTTCAGTCCTGGCATATTGAAATACTGATGGATAATTGTAATTAGCCTTCAGAATTTTTAATTATAGAAGTGGTATAAATAATCACCCAGGCCAGCTTCACTAATGAGAATCCCCGTCTGAGACACGCAGGGAAGCTTTTGTTAGATGCCTTTGAAAGTGCGGCTGTTAATTAGGAGTCTTTGCAGCCGGCACGATTACGGGAGAAGAAGCAACATTTTTCCACTGAAATCAGACTCATTAGAAGAGGTAACCAATACAAAGAAAGGACTCCGAAGGAAAACCCCAGGCTGTGGGCGGGTTTTGTTTGGGGCTTTGGCGTTAGTTAGATCTCACGATTGCACATCTTGAAAGAGGCAATGGCGAGATTCGCACTCTGTGCCCAGCTCCTGCTGCTGTCAAGCTCCGCCGGACCTCACACCATCAGGCACGGGGCATGGATCGCCCGCCTGCTCCAAACACTCTCTGCCGCCCTTTCCTTGTGAGCCAGTTTCTTGAGGTGTTAGACCAAAGATGGAACATGCTCTAGATTGCCTCTCTTCTGAAACACAGAAATAGCGAGAAGCCCGGGGATCTGACTTCACTGAGACTGGGACTTATTGCTCCTTTCTTGGAGGGCTTTTCTTTTGGCTTTCATCCGGGTTCTCGTTTCCCCATGCTCTATCCTTGATACTTTCGTGGGGTACCTTATAGAAGGGGGTTTCTTTTTAAACTCCTTCCAGAGGTAGTTATCTAGAGAAGTACCGAAGCCCCCACCGATACCTGTCTCCCCACTCAGGTAGGTTCAAAAATGCCCCCCAAAATATCCATCTGCTAATCCCTGGAACCTGTGCATGTTACCTCATATGGCAAAAAGTATCCTTACAGGTGTGACTGAGGTAAGGATCTTAAAAGCTGAGCTTAGCCTGGACCATCCAGGTGGGTACGGAAAGCAACCGCATACACCTTTATAAGAGGGAGACACACACCCAGGAGAAGGGCCTGTGAAGATGGAGAGATGCACCACCAGCCAAGGAGTGCCAGCAGCCACCAGAAGCTGGAGCAGTGGACACGCTGGAGGGGCACGGCACTGCCGACACCTTGGTTTCAGACTTCCGGCCTCCAGCCTGGGAGACGACAAATTTCTGTTGTTTGCAGTCTCCTAGTTTAGGTTCTTTGTTACCACGCGCCAGGAAGGCAGCCCTCCCCTTTCTTCCTGCAGCGAAAGGAGCCCGCTTGTTAGCCATTGTCCATGGTTTCCCGCCTCCCTTGCAGCTAGGTGTGGCCATGTGACTCAGCCCTGATGGGTGGAATGTGAGCAGAAATAACGTGTGCTGATTCTAGGTTGTGCCTTTAAAATGAAGAGCACAGCCCCCACTTGCCCTTTTCCCTCGTCTCACTGGATGGAATGTGGGTATGATGAAGGAATCCCACATAGGATGGTGGAATGCCATGGGATGAGATCATAGGTCTCTGACGTTTGTGGACCGCCATGCCAGTCTGAGCCTCTACTAGAACTTCAGAGAAAAGCAAGCTATCTTGTTTAAGCCACTCAGTTTGGGGCTTTCTGTTACGGCAGCCAAGCCAAACCTAACTACTAAAGGTTGCCATGTCAGTGGGGACATGGCAGGCATTAGTGCTAAGAACAACATTCTAGCAAGGCTGCCATGCAACGATCAGGCAACGTTTGTACTTGATGATTCCTAGGAAGAACTAGAATGCCATTAGGATTTCTACCGGTGATCACAAAGTAACAGGTAATTCAGAGATTCCTGGACTAGTCAATGGAAACCATTGGTCCTTAGGTGGCCAAATAAGTTTGGGATCTACTACATGCTGTATTCCCCACTTGAGTACTCATGATGCATGTTAAAATCTCTCAGAAGTACTTCAATAAAGGAATCTCTTTTTTTTTCTTTTTGTAAAACTTTCAAAAAATCAAAATGTAAATAATTTATCAAATAGCACAGAAAATTTACTTTTGCAGCTCAATGAATTAACGCAAAGTGAATAGCCATTAAATAATCATGCGAGCAAGAACTAGGAGTTGCAAACAATCCAGACAGCCCCCCAGCTCCCCCAATCACCATCTCTCCCTCCTCCCCAAGATGATCCTCCTTTGCATTTCTAATTCCATAGTGCAGTTTTGCCAGTTTTTGAACTTATATGAATAGAATTGGTATGTACATATTCTTATTTTGTGGGATCCATTCATTTGTTGGATGAAGCTTGGTTTATTCATTTTCTTTGATGTGCAGTATTCCATTGTCTACTTAGACCAAATGTAATTCTCCATTCTAATGTCAATACTCCTTTGGATTATTTCTGTTTGGGGCCTGTATGGGTGCTGTGAACTCCCTGTAAGCATCTCTTGTTAAGCATGTGGATGAAGTTCTGTTGCACATAACTAGGAGAGGACTTGGCGGGAATGCCAGGTACGTCTTACTTAAGCCGCTAACGGCAGACACTTTTCCCAAGTGGCTGTGGTGGTTTACACTTCCACTTGCAGTGAATGAGAGTCTGAGATGGTATTGTCAGACATTTTTATTTTAGCTCTTCTCGTGGGTGTGAAACAGTAGCACACTGTGGCTTTAATTTTCATTTCCCTGATGACTTGTGAAGTTAAACACCTTTTCTTAAGTTTCTAATCACTGAGGTATTATTTTTATAAAGTGTCTGTTCAAGTCTCTTGCATCTTTTTAAAAAAATATATCTTATTTAGTTATTTCTCCCCACCCCCTCATTGTTTGCATTTGCTGTGTCTCTTTGTCTTCCTTGTTCCTTTAGGAGGCACCGGGAACTGAACCCGGGACCTCTGATGTGGGAGGGAGGCGCCTAATTGCTTGAGCCACCTCCGTTCCCTGCTTTGTTGTCTCTCGTGCTTTTCTTTTTGTGTCTCTTGTTGTGTCACCTTGCTGCTCCTGCCCGTTGCACCAGCTCTCTGTCTTGCTCGTCTTCTTTAGGAGACACTGGGAACCTCCATTTTCTGCTTTGTTGTGTCTCTCATTATGTTTTTTTTTTCTTCTTGTACCTCCTGTTGCATCATCTTGTTGTGTCAGCTTGCCAGGCCTGCTTGTCGTGTCAGCTCTCTGTCTTCTTTAGGAGGCACCGGGAACCGAACCAGGGACCTCCTATGTGGTAGGCAGGCGCCCAGTCGCATGAGCCCCATCCGCTTCCCTCTTGCATCTTTTTTATTGGATGTTTATCTTTATTTTTGTTGATTTGTTAGGGTTTTTTTTATACTCTGTGGCTTGTTTCACTCTTTTAATGATGTCTTTTGATGAACAGAATTTCTTAATATTAATACATTCATTATCATTCATTCTTTTTATGTTTATGCATTTGTGTCATAATTAAGGAAACTTTTTCTATCCCAAGTTCATGAACATATTCTAACACCATTTTCTAAAGTTTTACTATTTTTCCTTTCACCTTAAGATCTACAATCTACTTGGAATGGATTTGTGTGTGTGGCATATGATAAGGGTTATATTTTAATTTTTTCCATAGAATAATACAATTGGCTCTACACCACATACTGAAAAGATCATTTACCCCACCTTTGTGCAGTGCCCACTTTTTCCCATAAGTCAGGTGTCCACACGAGCATGATGTGTTTCTGGATTACACTGAATTTCAGAGTCTAGTTTTCCATCCAAGGGCCAACATCACACTGTCTTAAGCAATGTAACTTGGTAACTCTCGGTACATAGCAAAGCAATTCCCCTGCCTTCTTGTTCAAGAGTGCCTTGGCTCCTCCAGTTTTTCCTGCATGTTCTTTAAGTTACTGGGGGAGTTGTTTCTAAATCTCTCAAGGAGATTGTGAAGTTTATAATTTCTCCTTGATGTTTTGCTAATTTTGCTTTAAAATATTTGAAGCTATCTTAGTAGGTGATAGACATTTATCACTTTTACACTTTCATTATAAAGTCATGCTTTTATCATAATGAAATTCCTCCTTGTATCTCTAACAACAGTTTTTGCCTGAATATTTATTTGTTCAATGTTAATACACACAAATTTCTTTTGTTAATGTTGCATTGTGTATCTTTTTTTCATAATATTATTTTCAACCTTTCTCTAGTTGTATATTTTAGATACATCTCTTGTTAGCAGCTACTGCTTTTTTTCAAGGGAATGCATATGTAATTCTAACATATTAATGTAATTCTGATATGTTCTATTTTAAATTAACCATTTTTTATTTCTCCCAACTTTCTATATTTCTTTTTCCCTCTTTCTTGCCTTTCTTTGGATTTACTGATTATTTTTAATTGAATATTTTACCTCCATCAGCTCCTTCCCCAGCCTCTGTTTTTGTTTCTGTTTCTACTTTGTGTTTCCTTTAATGCAGGTCTGCTAAAGATGAATTCTCTCAAAATTTAGTTCACCTTCCGTCTTTAAAATAGTTTCACTCCATAGAGAACTCTAGAGTGGCAGTTATTTTCATTCAACACTTTATTTTTTTTTTAAGGCAGAATTGTTATTTTAATAATATTCAGTCTTCCAATTGATTAGAGTAGTGTATCTACTTATTTAGCTTGTATTTAATTTCTTGCAGCTATTTCTTATAGTTATTGAATTAGAGGTCTTGAGTATCCTTTGTTAAATTTATCCATAGGTGTATTTTTTTAATACATTAAAAAATCTTTTTTTAAAAGATACTTTAGATTACATAAATGTTACATAAAAAATATAGGGGATCCCCATATGCGCTTTCTTTCAGCACTTTAAATGAATATATGGTTGCAATGTGTCTGTCCATGCATGCTTCTGTAGTGAAGTTAGAGGCCAGTTGACTTTCTGCTCTTTTGAATTAACGACCTCTTTTACTCCGACTACTTTTAAGAATGTTTGTCTTTGATTTGTTCCAGTTTTATTCTAATGTGCCCATGTGAGGCTTCATTTTCACTTATTCTCTGGGCTAGTGTAGGACTTCTTTCTTTTATGGCTTGATACCTTTCATTGGTTCTAGAACATTCTCCACCATTAGCTTTTAAAATATTGCTTCTACTCCATGCTACCTCTCCTCTTTTTCTGGGACTCCAATTCCATAGACCTTCTCAGTGTGTTTCTTACGTCTCCTGCTTTCTCTTCTATATTTTCAGCCACAGCTTCTCACTTCATACTTCATTCTGGATAGTTTGTTCTGACCCGCATTTCAAATCTCTAATTCTCTTTTCAGTGTTTAATTTATTGCCAAGTCTATCCATTGAGTTTTTAATATTAAGCATGACACTTGCCGTTTCTATTTGATTCTTTCTTATGGTTTTCATTTCTTTGCCAATATTACCAAAATTCTTGTTTTATTTCCTTGAACTTAATAATTATGGTTATGGTCAGTGACTGATAATTTCATTTTCTGGTCCCCCTATGGACCTCTTTCTTGTATCTGCTGTTTCTCTTGGTTTTAATTCATGTTATCTAGTCTTTTTCTCCACCTGGTGTTTAAAATTAAGGTTTGGGCATTGTATCTGAAAACACTGTAGATGTAATTTGTGGCCTAGGATAATGGTAACTTCTCCCACAAAGATTTACATTGCTTCTGGTAAGCAGTCCAGGGCCCTGGTAATTAGAGTTTATCTCAATCCAATTTCAGGGATTTAAGATGATTCAAAGCAAGGCTTAGTCCCAGAGAGAGATAATTTACTTCCAATTCCCCTTACTGCCAGCTAACAGCCCTGTGGGGTCTCAAGACCAGGGAAATGGATTTACGATGGAGCCGCGCAATTGGCCTAGATTACAATTTCTGTCCCTCTAGCCTCAAGAGGCTCTTAACAAGCTAGGCAGCTCTGGAGCGTCTCAGCTTCCTCTTCCAAGCGGCAGACAGCCTTTGGGGAAGAAGAACTCTAAGTGCCAGGCTGACCTCTATGGTAGGTTTTAGCTCCGTAATTCCCACTGCATTGCTAGCTCTCCAGCACCTCAACATTCTTTTTTAGTATTTTGTCCAGCTTTTCTACTTATTTTCAGCAAGAAAGACTGGTTCTGGTTTCCAAAGCTGCCATTATAAGAAGAAGAAATACCTGTTTAACTTTCTTTAAGTCATCATTGACCAAACATACTGAATCACAAGCACACATTTTCCATCAAAATTTCGTTAAGATACTGAAGAATGCAGTTTGGAAAAGTGTTGAGGTACTTTCCCTACCATTCTGGAGTAAAATTTCTGCGTGGCAGTTTGAGCTAGAAATGATTCTACAATGGCATAGTCACCGTTTCACTTTCTGAGAAAATACTGAACATTATGGACAGTCTTATTTTTCTTAATGAACTAAGGTCATGGTTATTTTTTATACCCCTACTCATGGCAATATTTATATATTCATGCTTATATTTTTATTACTATTGGTTTTTTATACATAATTAACTATCTCTCTTCTGAGAAAAGACTGAAGATTATTACTTTTACTCAATGACCCAAACTCCTGATTGTATCTATTCTTTGCAACTGTAAAACAGTAGTGCTTTCAGGGACCACTGCACTTTAGTCACCCCAACATTTACTGAGCACTTCATGTGTGCCCAGGCATCTGCCTTCACCCTGCCTCAGAGATGCAGACCCGAAGGAACCCCGAGGAGGGGGATCCCGCCCAGGACACGCTGCCCGCCAGGTTCTCCAAGGAGCTCTCCTGAGGTGCTGGTTGACTGGGGGTGCTGGAGGGTCGCCAGACGCTCCCCAGGGCCCCCAGCCTCGCCTTAGGAAGCTGAGGGGATGCTGACCTCAACCGTGTTCTTTAGACACAGCCCCGAGGCCCAGGCGCTCGATAGGGGCCCACTTCCCTCCAAGGTGCCAAGACAAGGGGCCCAGGGAGGAGGGATGGGGTCTGGGGCCAGGGCAGGGCGGCCTGGAAGGTGGCGAGCGGGTGCCTGGCCCATTTGCTCCCCACTAAGGCCCAGTGCCACAGGCGCTGATGTCCTTCCCCTTTTCCGGAGAGAGGGCCTGGGCCCCGAGGCGTCCAGTAACGAGTGGGGCCGCCCACCTGCACAGGGAGGCCGCAGTGCCCCCCCCTCCTCTTGGGCCTCTGGGCGCACCGTCCACTCACACCTGGAGTGGCCCGGCCACCCAAGCGTCTCTTGCACCTTTCACTCGGCTGCTTTTCCTTTCCTCGGCCCCCGTTCCTGGGGCATCTCGGCGTCACTGGTTTCCTAAGGCCTACGTGCTCGCGCCCTTGTTTTGGAGGGACGCGAGGGTCGCTCCTCTGATTGAAACAGTTTTGGGGCTCCCACATCTGCTCCGGCTGCTCACAAGCCTTTATTTTGTTTGGGTTTTGTTTCCGCTCACGTCCTCGTTTTCAGCCTAACAATTGCTCTGTTGATTACTTTACACACAGAAGATTGGGGCTTTGTTCCTTTGTTTCTTTGCCTACCACATCCTGCATGGATATTGCATTATGTCTCTGTTTTGAATAAAGAATCCCGACAGCGAAACCCTTCGCCATAAAAGGCAGGGCTGGGAACAGGGTCCGCTTCCGCGAAATAGGGGCTTCGGCTCGGGAGGGGAGTCTCGCTTCCTGGAGCTGGCATTCCAGGGGTGGCAGGGACTCAGGGGGCCTCATCCTGGGCCTTCGGGTGGGACTTCCACACGGAGTGCTAATTGTGTGGAGGGGTCCCGAGCCAGGTTCCGGAGATGTTCACAAAAGCAAGGGGAGGGATTTCACCTGGAGGCGGGGCACAGGGGGGCAGAGGCCACTCCAGCGCCCACAGCCATGGGGGGGGGCGGGGGTATGAAGAAATAAATCCTAGTATAGAAACACAATGGAATTTTTTACAGCAGTTAAAATGAATTAAATTAGACTGACATGCATCATCAGAACAGGTAAATCTTTTAAACAGAATGGTGAGTGAAAAAAACCTGTAAGTTGCAAAATTTTATATATATATATATATGGTGTATGTAATGAGCCCTTTTTGCCTGGCTCCAATGTAGTGGTCGTATTGGGAACTAGGAAAGGGCTCAGGAAAGGGTACAGAGGGGTTTCATCTTGGGGTTGCCCAGTAGGGGTTGGGGTGGGGAGGCCAGCGGAGAGCCCCCAGCTGCAGCTCCTTCAGGGTCTGGCCTGGCTTGTCCTGACTTTGCAGTGACTGAGCCCGGCAGGGGACACAGACTGTCCAGCCCGCGTTCAGCCCAGCTTCTTCCTCAGCCGTTCTGCTTCGTCCCACCCCTCCCTGACAGACTTCTTGTCTCCCAAACTCTGTCTCACTGTCTGTGTTCAGAAAACCCAATTTGCAACACACTAGATTAATACTTTATTTCTGGAAAAAAAACAAGGCCATATAACTATAGACATAAACAAAGCAGTGGAAGTCCGTCTCGCCTTGAAGGTGCTGACATGCACCTGTCGGTTCTATCTTATCACTCCCACCTCCACCAGGGGCCGACATCATTGGTTGGCGGGTTTTAAGTTTTATGTCTCTTTTATTCACTTGAAGGTGGTTGGTTTTTGCTCCTTGAAGTTCATGTTCCAGAACCTGGCTTTCTCATCTAAACCAGCCCTGCATGAACCCACGCTCTCCAGAGGAGGTAAGGGACATGGAATTATTTTGGGTGGAAAAATTAAGCACCTGGCCTAAACACATTTTCTTCTTTTTCATCATCATCCCCCTCCTCATCGCCATCATCCTCATCAAATACTTCTCCAAAACACGAGGGCAGGGCAGTGGTGTGAAGATGACCAGGGCTGGGTGTGGAAGTCTAGTTTTCCAGCTCTACAGAGGGTCCAGTGAGAGTCACTCAGAAGCAGAAGATGAGGTCTGGAGTCCTGAAACGGAAGGCGTCGGGACTCGAGAACAGGACAGGAAGGGAGAGAGGCAGTGGGAGGGGAAGCCTGGTAAAAATTTCACCAGAAAAGAAGACAGAGAATCTAGACTTCCGAGATACACCTGCTCGTTGTCAAGCTCCTCGTCAGGAGTAGCTTTCTGCTTAATCAGAGAACTTGCTCCTGCGGCGTTCCTAGCTACACACACACACACACACACACTCACACTCACACACTCTCTCTCTCACACACACACACACACACACTCACACTCACACACTCTCTCTCTCTCTCTCTCACACACATACACACTCACACTCACACACTCTCTCTCTCTCACACACACACACACACACTCACACTCACACACTCTCTCTCACACACACACACACTCCTCTCTCTTTCTCTCTCTCTCTCTACCTGACATCAAAAATCGTCAGTGAACACAAAGGCGATGTGAAATGCAAGCACCGAGTCTTTCTTGGCCAACTCTGTTAAAGGTGAGCAGAGCCAAAACCGGACGGAGCTGGCAGGGCCAAGAGAAATGAGAAATCTTAGCCTTACTCTTGCTCACCTGCTCAGATCCAAGGTCTCATTTCTTTTAGGGCTTTCCTCAAGGTATCCATTGTCCCTCAGCATTTTTAGGCTCTGTCACAGTAGTTTATGGAAGTAATTATGTTTATCCTTTATTTGGCTAAAAGTAATGAACCAATGATAAACAACTCAGCATTTTCTCCCATATTGAATAATGAATATTAATTAACCTGCCAAAAAAGGACTGGCATTCGTTCCCAAATATAGCAATGGCTCATTTGCATGCCAAGGCATGGAAGGGCTGCCACGGTTTTTGAAAGGGACGTGTGTTGAGAGGATCTAAGAGCTTAAATTGCTGATGGAACCAGTTTGGGGGCTCAGCTGCCTGAGCTGCAGGGACCCAGTTTTGGCCCCAAAACCTGATTGGAACTTGTCTTCTGAAGGCAGCAGAGTATCTCCTCGGGCGTCTCAGTGAAAAGGCCTGCGTTCGGGAGATGCATCACCAGGAACACAGCCAAGTGCAGTCCCGGTGCCATCGCTGGTAACATATGCTCATATCTGCGCCTCCGATGAAATCGACATATGGACGTCCAGCTTCTCCTCTTGGGGAGAGGTGCTGGTATGTTCCAGAAGGAGCTCTTGATCCAGGGGTTTGGTTTCTGGGTAAGCACTGCGCTTCTTTGCTTGGGCATATAGAGCTGCCTTTGTTTTGAGCATCTTTTGGGTGGCATTTGTTAAGGCTGGGTCTCCCTAAACAAACAATGGATGACCTGACCCAGGCAAAATGAAGCAGTAAAACAAAAACAAGTTTCATGTCATTTTTGTATTTTTGCAGAACTTCAGAAAACACTTTCTTAAAACCAAAAGAGAGCTGACTTCCAGGAAATAGTAGGAAATTAAGTGATCTCCTGCTATAAGGCTGTTTTTAATCTAAAGTAATCTGGAGTTAATGAGAATGTGCAAGGGAGATGATAAAACACTGACTTTTATGTTATGGTGACGGAGGAGATGAAGACTCCTGCCCCCTCCTTCCAATCAGCCGCAGCTTCTTGTCCTTCAGAAGCTGGCCTGGTCGCTTCAGCTCATGCACAAACCCGACACGCAGGGTTCTCAGATGGGAATCGCTGCTCTGGCCCAGACTCTTCTCCACGAGAAGGCAGCTGAGGCACCCAGGCCTCCCTGCTGCTCCTTCTACTATGCTGGTTTAGTTACACCTTTGAGTGAAGAGGGGAGAGAGGGAGAGACAGCTTGGCCCAAAGCAGGGATGGAGCTGTGGAAATGCCTTTGTGTCCATTAAGGAAGTGAAAATGATCCCAATGGTTCTGCCCAGGCTTTGGTGAGGAATTAGCCAAGTTGACCTGACGAGGTAGGTCATGGAGGGGTTGGATGTTGCCCTGGAAAGCGCAGACTTGACCCTGAGGGAGAGATTTTCAAGCAGGATCAGTTACTCCTGTTAAAAGCTCATTGTGGCAGCATCTGCACTGAGGAGGCTGGGGGAAGTGGCAGGGCAGGAGCAGGCGGGCGAAACGGAAGGGAAACCAAAGGCAAAAAGATCAGGCAGAAGGTCTCTTAACATCCAGGACTGCCAAAGCCATCCTCCAAAGAGCAAGAGCTTTCGTCTCTGAAATCCACGCCCACCCTTGCAGTTGGTCTACAAAAAAAGCATATTTGCTTTCTTCTTTACTTATTGGAAACAGAATTTAAACTTGAAGAAAAAAAAATAAAGTATAGAAATATTAGCAAGGCTGTCTGCTGATTAGCAGGCTGGGCCATCAGTGTGAGTAACTGCGGAATGGGAAGGAATCGCAGGTGTGTGAGATAGATTTGCTATGTCAAGCACGGAAGATGAGGGTGGAGAAACCACACACCAGCAAAGGGGGACGTGCGTGGGGGCAGTAGCAGAGAGAATGAGGTGCTAAACCCGGGGTCCCAGAGAGCATGTGCGTGGAGAGGGGCAGATCCCTTCTCTGTGTCCTGTGTACCTGTCACTGGGGAAGGTCTGGGTCACGGCGATTGTCCTAGAAAATGACAACTTCATTTACTTTCTGTTCAGAGCGCTTTTTGGAGACCTCGATGTCTCTGTCAATTTCTATGAAGAAATCCATTTTATTTTAGCATGTTCTTCTAACTGCACTTTCCGTTAGTCACAAGAACCGCGTTTCATTACCAATAGTTTGCAGGTAGGCGTTGGACTTGATGACTGGGTTGCTGTACTTTATTTCTCCATCCTTGGAGAGCAACAAAATATTTTGATTGGCGGTGGGAGAGAGGTGGAAAAGGAATTTATAAAACCCAAACCACACTTGAAATCCTGATTTTTGGGGGGTCAGAATACACTGACCTGCTTTAGGACCAAGACCCTTGCAAGGATGGAGCTCATCGCTTGCTTTCAGATTCAGTGTGATCTGTGGACGTCCAAAGACACGTGGGAAGACAACACGATATTGACGCTCTAATCCAAAAACAACAAGCCCCCCTCATCAGCAGGTGAGTAGGAAGTCTCTAGGAGACAAGAGGAAACAAGCGCCAAGGGTAAGTGGAAGGGCACTAGCTCTCTGAACAAACTACGTCTTTGTGAAATTTCTGAGATGGAACTTGTATTTACAATACGCTACTGATACAATCCAAGGAATTCCCAGAAGCAACAAGAAATGACTGATTAAATCTCACCTGGCTGAGATTGCCGTTCAGTTCTCCAGGACAGCAATACACCTGGGTGACCCACCTCTGTCCCCCAAAGACAGAAGCTCAAAGCCAAAGGAGGGTTGTCTCCAGGGACCTTGCTCCCAGGGAGGTCGAGACAGATAAGAGGCAGTAAGCTGGATGTGCCGCAGTGGAATCAACCGCGAGGATAATTGTCCTCTCTCAGTGCCATGGGTACTCATTATATAATTAAGGAATGGAAGGCGCACTGTTGGGGGAAGCTTGGAGAGATTATTTAAATGAAGACTCATAAGATAGGTTAAAGAGGAGGGTATTCTAAAAATAAGCAAGCCAAATTATCCGTCATGTTCAATTTATTTAACCACTAATGGAAAGGAAGAAGTCCCATACGAGGAAAGATAATTAGGGTTTCAGGAGATTGTTTTGGTCGCTATTATTATATACTACATTAGAGAGCAAGCCTGGAACTGAAGCTCTCTGATCAGAGGCTCACATTTGGCGAGGGCAGTTGATCTCTGTGACTAGAGCTTTAAACAACCCAGGATGCATCATTATCTGGGATTATGGAATGCTCTTATTTTTCCTTCTTCACATTCTGCCCCTTGTAAAGAGAAAAGCTTTTCTAGATCAATCTGGCCACTTGTTCAAATAACCAAAATGTGTCATAACTATTCATCAACATTCTTTCCTTTTAAACTCCCTCTTTGTGGGAGGTGGTTGCTTTAGATTTCTGTAATGTTTGATTTCTCCCACATTAGAGGAGAAAAATAACCACAGTTCACATGCAGTAATGAAAGGTTCAGGAGGACACTGTGGATCTCCAAGAATGCTCTGGGGTGGATGGCCAGTGACGAGCTCCTCCCATCCGTGTGTGCAGTGGGTCGAAGAAGCACAAACGGTTGGAAGGAAAGGACTAGCTAGGGAGGGAAGCTGGGTCTCACAGTTGCCAGCGAGAGCTACAGGCAGAGTAAAATCCCCCCTGCCGGCATTGCTGGCTGTGTATGTTTTCCTGCTGTAGATTCTGGAGAATTAAGCTTCTATGTCATCCTCCGCCATGTTGTCAAGGGAATTATCGATTTTGCGTATAGCGGCACAGAACCATCCAAAAGAATGATTATAATTATAGTGCCTTCAAACTTGATTTCCTGGCACTAAATGGACTGTTACTGATGCATTTCTAGAGACCATCTAGATCTTTGCATCTTCCTTGGTGAAGCTTACACGTAATGATGTTTTGTCCCAATTGAATACAGTAAATTGGGTGCAGTAGAGCAAGCACTGGGCAGCTCAAAGATGCCATCAATGTTTTGAGGGGAGACATGGCTTGGGAAGAGCAAATAGGGACAAAGGCAGAACAGAAGTACCCCAGAATATGAGGCATCCCAGCAAAGGCTGAAGGAATTCAGAAGGGGGCGAGTGCCCTCTCCCTGCCCTTACCTGACCTCTTCTGTCTCCTGAAACTCTCCTACAGAGTTTAGATAGCATCCAAGAGGACCACCTTCCCTTCCGAACCCAGACCAGACACTTCCCGCTGTGTGACTTTGCACAAATACCTTAGCGTCATTTTCTTCTTTGTATTAAATGGAGACATTAAGAATGCCGAACATTATTAGGATTAAACGTGGTAAAAATGGGTAGGTGCATGGGTGTGATGGTTAAGCTAATGAGTCAGACTTAACCAGGTGATGGTGCCCAGTTGTTTGGTCAAGCAAGCACTGTGCTAATTGTAACACATTGGCAACTCATGGACTTTAGTCATCAGTGAGTTGGTTGCATGTATGTCTGATTACATCTACAATCAGCTGAAGAGCTTGCCATCAGCAGTGAGCGGCTTACCATCCAATCAGCTGAAGGCCTTACAAGGAGCAGTGATTTCAGCACCTAGAGAGAGAATCCCCAGCTCCACCTCACATTTCAAGGAGCAGTGATTTCAGCACCCAGAGAGGGAATCCCCAGCTCCACCTCACATTTCCCCTGGGGAACTCAACAAGGGCCTTCATCAGGGTCCCTGGCTCACAGCCTGCCCTGTGGAATTTGGGCTTGTGCATCCCCACGGTTGCGTGAGACAATTTTATAAACACTTGTACTATTTACAGATATCTCCTGTTGGTTCTGTTTCCTAGAGAACCCTGACTAATACAGTGGTTTTACCTAAAATCTGTGACCCTGGTAAACAGTGACTGTCCTAGAAATTTCCCCACCCCTTGCCTTCTGGGGCCAGCTCACAACAAAGAGCCACCTTTCCCCAGGTGACTTATATAAGGGGAGGCACCCTTGTTTGCCTATGACAAGTGTATTAGTCAGCCAAAGGGGTGCTAATGTGAAATACCAAAAATGGGTTGATCTTTATAAAGGGTATTTATTTGGGGCAGAAGTCCACAGATACCAGGCCATAAGGTGTTAGTTTCTTCTCTCACCACAGTCCATTGCCACGTGTTAGAGCAAGACAGCTGCTGGCATTTGCCAGGGTTCAGGCTTCTGGGGTTCCTCTCTTCCCGGGGCTGCGTTTCTCTCCGGGCTTAGCTCCTGTTTCCTCCACAAGGTCAGCTGTAGACGATCAGGCGAACGGCTCACTTCTCTTCTCCTGGCCCCTTCTTTCCAACATCAAAACTGCTTCTCAAAAGACTGCTTCAACTGTATTCTTTGCCTTGCCTTTTATATTCGATTCCCCACCCACTAAGGGGTGGGCTCAATGCCCTAATCCTAACCTAATCATGCCCAGATTAACAGATCAGTTTACAAGCATGATCCAATTATATTTTTGGAATTCATAATTATATCAAACTGCCACAACAAGACTCTCCATATTTCCATGTTTTGCCTCATAAATAGTTAGCTGAACTATTGAACTCTGACCAATTGGCACAAAATCCTTGTTGACTAAACTTGTGTTAAGCTTCTCTCTTTCCCCCAGGCCCCTGAGCTTTGGCCCACCCCCAGCCTGAGCCAGCATGCAGCCCCTCCCAAAAGCCCCTCCCCAGAACAGACTGGCCTCAGCAAGAAATCTGCTCTGGTCTCCATTCCTATCACTCAACCCTTCCATCCCACTTGCCCACTCCTGGCTCTTTCTGGCCTTGTTTACTCCTCTCTACCAAAGAAAAGCCTTTTTCTGCCTAACCCTTGAGATGCTTGCAGATCTCATATTTGGAGCATTCTCCCTATTGCAATACCCCCTTATCTCCCTCCTGCAATAAACCTAATAAAGATCTCCTTACCTAAGTTCAGATTTAATTTTTATTTGACTGGCACCGACAGACATGGTCTGAGCCCCAGATCAGACACTTCCTAGCCACGTGACTGCACAAATATCTGAACCTCCTCTCCTCTGTCAAATGGAGCTGTTAAGACCTGTCTCAGATAATTAGGAATAAATGTGATAAAAATGGGGAGATGCATTGCATATGGATGAATGAAATGATGCTGCTCTTAGTTTACCAGACTGCTATGACAAATACCACAAAACAGGTTGGCTTACACAACAGGCACTCATTGTCTGGAGGGTGTGAAGGCCAGAAGCTCCAAATCGGGACGTGGGCCAGCTCATGCCTTCCCACACCGTCGGTGGCCTTCTGGCGACGACGTCCCCCATCGTGGGGCGATGCCTGTCCTTGTGTCTGCCCTTCCACTTTCTGCTGATGCCTGGCTCCTTCCCGTGCTTTCCTCTCCTTATAGGGACTCAAGTCAAACAGACGAAGGCCCACCCTGATTCCGTTGGCCGCACCTAAATAAGATCTTAGAAGATCCCATTCACTGTGGAGTCCACACCTGGACTCACCTTAATATCTTCAAAGATACTGTTTACAAATAGGTTCTCTAGGATCAAGGACCTGTCTCTTGTAGGGTACAAGATTCACTTCCCAACAGTTCCTGTTATAATCTGCTGCTGAAAAGACAGGGTGGCCTATGCCAGGGAAGAAACCAGAGCTTGAGTGGCAGAAGCTGGGCACAAAAATCTTTGGGCTACTTCAAAGTCCGTGAGAATTACTACCATGCTGTTAGGACATGGTGGAAAGAGCTCTAATCTGAGATTCTGGAGATGCTGGGAGCAGCACGACAACAACAGCCCAAGTGCAACAATAAAGAACGTTTAGGGAGTCCTCCTATGAGCTTAGAACTTGATGGGGCATTTCAGTCTCACATCACCTTCCCCCACAGCCCATTGCTCTTCTGTGTAAATAAAGAATTTTAGTATAAATTAAGGTACCTTGGAGTGAAGGTTCAAAATTAATTGGCATCTTGGTATGTAAAGGGACATGGCCGTATGCTTCAAATGTGCCTGTTTAATGTCCTGTCACTGCAAATTAGGGCACAAATTGCTTCAGGAATATAGATGTGCCATGACTTTTAGAATTGCCAGAGAGAAAGAGAGTTGCTTTACGAGTGGGACTCTGATGGGAAAAGCATGTGCTTGTGTTTCTATTCCTCTCACACTATTGGGCAAGTGTGAGTGAAATGCCTTCTCCGCATTTAGGTTTAATATGTAGATTGACCCCAGGGTTTGACCCCAAGGTTTCTCCCTTAAAAAATAGTGGTTCATAATTAAAAGCACTGAATCATGTATTTGAATGTGTTTAAAAGGGGAAATTTTAGGTTGTATACATGTTACTAGAATAAAAACCAAACCAAAACAAAACAAAACAAAACAAAACATGAGCATCTGTATCACACACACAAAAGAGTAAGAACACATATGTGTCTATAATGCCCTACTTACCTGTGAAATGGGTGAGCTCTAAATTTTCACCACCAAAATTTAACCTTCAGCCTGACAGACCCAGCGCCCCCTTCCAAGCCTGTGGGGGCACAGAGGGGGCCAGACCTATACTGGGAGAGTGTGAGTATGTGAGCCTATGAGAACTTGTGGGCTGCTGTGTAAACACATATAAATACATACAGGTGGTGCATATTTATGCATATACATTGTAGCCATTTGGCATTGTTTATGAATTCCAAAATAGTTATTAGATTATGTTTGTAAACTGGCCTGTCAGAGGTATCACTTTTTTTTTTTTTTCCAGAGTTATCACTTTTAATTGATTAAATTATAATTAGGACTTTGGGCCACGGCAGTAGGGCATTGAGTCCCTGCTCCTTGGTGCATGGGGACCCACAGAGAAAAGAAATGGTAAAGGACAGACTTGGGAGTTTTGAGCTGGAGCCTGGGAAGTGAACACACAGGAAAAGAACACAGAGGAATAGAGCCAGCTCCTTAGACACGGCAGAAGAGAGACAAGCCGTTCTCCTGATAGTCTACAGCTGGCCTTGTGGCGCGAGCACAGCAGCTGAGCCCAGAGAGAAACGAGCCCCGGGAAGAGAGGAACCCAGGAAGCCTGAACCCTGGCAGACGTCGGCAGCCATCTTGCCCCAACACGTGGCAACAGACTTTGGTGAGGAAAGTAACTTACGCTTTATGTCCTGGTAACTGTAAGCTTCTACCCCAAATAAACACCCTTTATAAAAGCCAACAAGTCACTGGTATTTTGCATCAGCCCCTCTTTGGCTGACTAATACATACATAAAGTCTGTATATATCAAACATATTTTTCAAAAATCAAAAACCTGAATATCAATATAAAATAAGCAGATGATGAAGATTTTATTCAACTCATTAATTATTGAGGAAATAAGGAAGATGGTAAAACTGATTCAGAGACCATTTGAGGAACAGGGATTTGGCAGGACAGCAGGAACAGTTAGGAACAAAGCTGGTTAACCTCTTACAAGGCAATAAAATCATTACCTTTGGGGCTAGAAATACACATTAATAGTTTGTATATCTTCTTTGGAGAAATAATTAGAGTGTTTTGCCCATTTTTTCATTGAGTTGTCTTTTTTGCTATTGTTGAGTTATAGAATTTGTTTGTATATCCTGGAAATTAATCCCTTATCAGATATATGGTACCTTAGTTTGCTAAAGGGCTGCTGATGCCAAGTACCAGTTAATGTGTAACTTCACAGAACCCGAGCAAGTTCGAACACGAGTACCTTCCCCTAGAATCAGCACTGCTCAATAGAGTTTTCTGTGATGCTGCAATATTCTGTATCTGTGCTGTCCAATATGATAACCTTTAGTTATAAGAGTATATGGAGCACTTGATTCCTCTTTTTAAGAATCATTTTTTAGTATATTTATTTTTTATTGGAAAAATTGTAGGTTTACAGAAAAAAATGGAGTTTTCATATGCTTTCCTAACACACGCAGTTTTCCCTAATTTTAACACTTTGCATTAGTGTGGTATCTTTGTTACAATTGATGAAACAATATTATAATTATATTGTTTATATTAGTCCATAGTTTATATTAGAGTTCATTGTTTTTGTTGTACAGTCCTATGCTATTTTAAATTTTATTCTAGTAACATATAGACAAACTAAAATTTCCCCTTTTAATCACATTCCAGTATATATTTCAGTGTAATTATATTTGCGATGTTATGCCACCATCACCACCAACCATTACCAAAACTTTTCCATCGCCCCAAACAGAAACTTTGGACCAATTAAGCAACAACTCTCCATTCCCAGTCCCTGGTAACCTGTATTCTAGTTTCTGACTCTATAAATTTGCTTATTCTATTGATTTCACTTGAGTGAGTTCATACAATATTTGTCCTTTTGCATCTCGTTTATTTCACTCAACATGATGTCTCCAATATTCTTTCTTTTCTCACGTGTGTCAGAATTTCATTCCGCCTTAAGGATGAATACTATTTCATTGTGGGTGTGCACCACATTTTGTTTATCCATTCATTTGTCAATGGATACTTGGGTTGCTTCATTTCTTCATAGTTGTGAATAATGCCACTATGAACATCAGTGTGCAAATGTCTGTTCAAGTCCCTGATTTCAATTATTTGGTTAAAGATTTAGAAGTGGGATTGCCAGATCATATGGTAATTCTATACTTAACTTTCCAAGGAACCACCAAACTGTTTTCCACAGGGGCTGTACCATTTTACATTCCCACCAACTATGAACAAGTGTTCCTATTGCTCCATATCCTCTTAATAGTAGCCATCGTAATGAGTGTGAAATGGTATCTTATTGTGGTTTTGATCTGCATTTCCCTAATGGCTAATGCTGATGAGCATCTTTTCATGTGCTTATTATGCATTTGTATATCTTCTTTGGAGAAATAATTAGAGTGTTTTGCCCATTTTTTCATTGAGTTGTCTTTTTTGCTCTTGTTGAGTTATAGAATTTGTTTGTATATCCTGGAAATTAATCCCTTATCAGATATATGGTATCTTAGTTTGCTAAAGGGCTGCTGGTGCCAAGTACCAGAAATGGGCTGGCTTTTATAACGGGAATTTTATTATGGTAAAATCTTACAGTTTCGAGGCCATGAAATGTCCAAATCAAGGCACCATTCGAGATGCTTTCTTAACAAAGTCAGCTGCTGCTGATCTTGGCATCCTGCCACATGGTAAGGCAAGATGGCAGCAGATCTCTACCAAGGTCCCTGACTTCCCCTCAATGTACACTGTCTCCAGGAGCTCCGCTGAGGGCAACTAGGCATATGGTGTGTCTCTTTCTGGGCCTCCCCTCTCAGCCTCTGCTGCTCTGCTTTCTCCCTGAGCCCAGCTGTAGGGGATCAGGCATATGGACAGTCTCTTCAGCCTTGAGATGCTTTGTGAGCCCAGGCTCTTGGGGATTTCTCAGAGGATCCTTGAGTCCTCTCTTTCACATAGCCAGGTTGAAAATGGCAGAGCATCCTTTTCTGTTTTTCTGCTTTCTTTCTGTGTCTCTGTGATCTAATCAAGTGATCTAATCATCATTCCTTAACTGAATCTAATGCAATCAAAGGGTCTCACACAACAGGAATGGATTAATTAAAAAACATAATCATTCTGGGTGATTAACCAAATTCTAGCTGTCACATATGGTTTCCAAATATTTTCTCCCATTCTGTAAGTTGTGTTTTGCCTTTTATGATGAAGTTCTTTGATGGGCAAAAGTTTTTAATTTTGATGAAGCCCGATATGTTCATATTTTCTTTTGTTGCTCATGCTCTTGGTGTAAAGTCTGTGAAACCTTTGACTAACGCAATGTTCTAAAGATTCTTTTTCTATTCAGTTTTATAGTTTGGATTCTTATATCTAGGTCCTTGATCTATTTTGATTTCATTTTTGTATATGATGTGAGATAGGGGTCCACCTTCATTCTTTTGCATATGACTATACAGTTTTCCTAGCATCATTTGTTGAAGAGAATATTTCATTCCCCATTGAGTGAACTTGGCACCCTTGCCAAAAATCAATTGGCCACTGATGTGAGGATTTAATTTCTGAATGCTTAATTCAATTCCATTGGTCCATATATCTGTCCTTGTGTGACTTCAATATTGTTTTGATTACTGTAGTTTTGTAATATCTTTTAAAATCAGGAAGTATGAGTCTCCCAACTTCATTATTTGTCAAGACAGTTTTGTCTATTTGGGGCCCTTTACCCTTCTGTATAAATTTGATGATTGCATTTTCCAAAGAAGGCTGTTAGAATTTTGATTGGGATTGCATTGAATCAGTAAATCCCTTTTTGATAGAGTTGACATCTTAGCAACATTTAGTCTTCCAATCCATGAGCATGGAATTGTCCTTCCATTTATTTAGGTCTTTGATTTATTTTAGCAATATTTTTTAAATTTTCTGTGTACATGTCCTTTAAATCCTTGGTTAAATTTATTCCTAGAATATTTGATTCTTTTAGTTGCTACTGTAAATGGAATTTTTTTCTTAATTTGCTCTTCAGGTTGTTCACTACTAGTGTTTAGATTTTGTACCCCACCACTTTGCTTGAATTCACTTATTAGTGCTAGTAACTTTGTTGTAGATTTTAAGGATTTTCTAAATAGGGTCATGTCATCTACAAATATGGAAAGTTTTATTTCTTTCTTCCAGTTTGGATGCATTTTATTTCTTTTTCTTGTGTCATTGCTCTGGATAGAACTTCCAATACAACAGTGGTGACAGTAGGCATTCTTGTCTTGTTACTGATCATAGTGGAAAACTTTCAGTCTTTCACCATTAAATTGGATATTAGCTGTGAATTTTTCACATATGTTTTGATCCACTGTTTATTGTCCTTCCCTTTCAGTCTGAAGAACTCCCTGTAGCATTGTTTGTAGGGCAGGTCTCAAACTCCCTTAGCTTTTGTTTATCTGGTAATATCTTAATCTCTCCCTTATTTTTCAGAGAAAGTCTCACCAGATGTAAAATTCTTGTTTGGAAATTGTTTTCCTTCAGTGCTTTAAATATTTCTTCCTACTGCTTTCTTGTCTCCATAGTTTCTGATGAGAAATAAACTTTTAATCTTATTGGGATTCCCTTTTATATCACAAATTGCTTTTGTCTTACAGCTTTCAGAACTCCCTCCTTGTCCTTGGCATTTGACAATTTAAATATTATGTGATGGGATGTATTTCTATTCAGGTTTATACTGTTTAGGTTTCGTTGTACTTCTTGCCTAAGCACATTCATGTATTTCATTAAAGTTGGGAAGTTTTCTGCTATTATTTCTTTTAATATTCCTTCTGCCCCTTTCTCTCTTCCTTCTCCATCTGCTAGATGTTTCCCATGGGTGTCTTAGACCCTGCCTTTTTTTTTTTTTTTTTTTTTTTTTTTTCTTTCTGTTCCGCATCCGGAATCAATTCATTTGGCTTGTCTTCAAGTTCACTGATTCGTTCCTCTTCCAGCTCCAATCTGCTCTTGAAACCCTCTAAGGAATTTTTAATTCATTTATTGTGGTCTTCAAATCCAAGATTTCTGTTTGTTTCCTTTAAAATTTCTAACTCTTTATTGAGATTCTCATATTGTTAATTCATTGTTTTCCTGATATCCTTTAATTATTTCTCTGTGTTTTCTTTTTTTCCTTGAGAATACTGTGGATCATTTTTTAAACTCTTTGCCCCTTATGTCCAAAGTCTGGTCTTCTTCATTGACAGTTTCCGGATTTTTATCTTGTACCCTTGGATGGACCTTCATATCCTGTTTCTTTGTTTGTCTTGTAATATTTTGCACACTGTACATTTTAATATTTTAAAGTATTAACATTGAGATTTAGTCCATTAGCTGTCTGTTCTTTAATTTGTATCCAGCTAGGGACATGACAGAGATTTCCTTGAGTGCCAGGAGCTAACAAAAGTAAACAAACCAACGCAAAACAAAACAAAACAAAACAAAACAAAACAAAAAAAAAAACATCTTTCACAGTCTTTGCAAATTGGCTCTGTGTTGGATGGTGCTGTCCTTCAGAGTTTAGCCCTCCTGTCAAGAAGATCAGCCCAAGGCAAATGTGAAATGGAGGATCCTTTCCTTCTTTGCTGTGCCTGTGTCTTTTCCTGGGTCTGTGCTTGCTCATGGCTTTAGGAAGTTACTGTTTCAGTCTCTCATGCTGTCACCAGATAGTTTGGCGTCAACGTATAGGAACACCAGCATGCTCTTCGGGGTTACTCTGCTTCTACCATAATAGGGACAGGGACCCACGATGGGACCACAGGCTGGATTCACACCACTGTGGGGAGAGGGTGAGAGAGAGGCCAGGCAGGGTAGCAGGGGATTCTCCTACAGTTTTTAAAGCTGTGTTTTCTTGCTTTGATACTCACCAAGTTACTGTAAACTTTTAACTGTTTTGTGGAATTTTAAGGACAATGACTCTATCCAAAGATTCTGTGGAGGAGCAGCACCCTTGAGCCCCTAATGCTGCCATCTGGCTCGACTTAAATGAGAATTGCTTTTTTATTTTATTTTAATTTTAATTAAATTTTCATTTAAATCCCATATGTGGCTGATGGCTATCCTATTGGACAGCACAGCAAATTAAATAATCTTTGGATGATACTGCAATATCCCAGAATGACACTGAAAGAGCAAGTTGTCCAACTTTGTACTGTATTTCCAAGTTGTAATTTTTCTCAATATCACCTTTAGAGATATAATTGTTTTTGTTTGCTTTTGGCATAAGGGGGGTATTTTCCCCCTAATAAAATGCCTGTGCTCAGTCTCTGAAGATATCTATCCTTTTACAACTGAACAACTAGCTGAAGGCATGTTTTGCAGGAAGAAATCAAACGGAGGACTAGCAAGATGTAGAATATGTCTTCTAAGTCCAATAGAGTGCTTTTTCTAAATTGTTTCATAATTCCTCCTGGCATTTATTATTCCTCCTCTTCCCAAGGTGAAGGGTAATTCACTAGGAACCATTATCACATCAAAGTGGCAATTGACAGCTTGACAAGCAATGTATTTTATTAAGGTCAATAGTCTGATATTAAAGAGCTCTCAGTAAGGGCAGTAGGACAAACAGCTTAATTGACTGAGTCTGTTGATTCACATTAGTGGTTCTATTCTAAATTGCTTGACTTTGATGGACATCTTCAATATATCTGTTTTGGACAGTATGTTAAACGTTTTTCATTGTAGGTAGACTTGCAGGGACACATAGGTCTGTTAAACAGAGAGAAACATTATGCTCAACAATAGCAGAGCAACAAGCCACATTGAGATGCTTGGTTTTGACTTTCAAAGAGCAAGAGAAATCTTTTCCTGGGAAGTACTAACGTTTTCAAGGTTCATTCTTACATAAGTCCATGTAAAACATGAATTTATACATAAGCATGAATCAGTACTTCATTTCTTTCTATTGCCTGGTAATATTCCATTGTATGGATATATCACAATTTGTTTATCCATGCATTTGTAGATGGATGTTTGGCTATTTCTGATTATGGCTATTTTTAATAATGCTACTATGAACATACAAATACAGGTTTTTGGATGGATATATTTTTATTTTTCTTGGGCGTATACCTAGGAGTGAAATTGTTCTATCTTTTGATAACTCTATGTTTAACCTTTTGAGGAACTCCAAGAGTGTATTACAAATAGCTATACTATTTTACATCTCACCAGCAATGTATGAGGACTCCAGCCTTTCCACATTTTTGCTAATACTTGTTAATATCTGTATTTTTTACTATAGACATCATAGTGGGTATGAAGTGATATCTCATTGTGGTTTGCTTTTCCATGATGCCTTAAGATGTTGAACATCTTTTCATGTGCTTATTGGCCATCTGCCATTGTCCTTTGTCCATTTTTAAATTGGGTTACTTGTCTTTTTATTATTAAGTTGTAGGAGTGCCTTATTTATTCAGATACAAGTTCTTGTCAAAGAAATAAAAGCAAGTCCAGATATTATTAAGGAAAAGCTTTAATAAGGGGGATTATTGCAATAGAAAAAATACTACAAGTGTAAGATTTTTTAAGTATCTCAAAGGTCAGGCAAAAGTTATTTTCTTTTAGAAGGAAGAGTAAGCAAAGGTAGAAGGATCCATGTATGTGAAAGTCAGATGAGCAGGTAGCATGACTGGACAGTTGAGAAGGAAATATTTTTCTCTGGGGTCAGCGACCTCTTGGGAGGGGTTCTTCTGCATTCCAGTGCTTGATTAACCTCAGGATGAGTCAAAGTTCAGGAGTCTATGAGGAGGAGAGAAGCCTAACTAACATTTGACTAAGTCAAGTGCATTTTGGTAAAGTAGCAGGCATTTTATCCAGATTGGTCAGTGAGAACATACAGTTCATTTAATCATTTATGGGACAAAGAATAGGAATTTGGTGGATCTGTATCTGGCTTTTTTTTGTAAGGAAAACAAGGGGGTCATCTCCAAATCTTCTCTTATATGGACAGGTTGGTGTTTGAAGCAAGTCATTTCTCAGAACAAATAGATGTAGGGAGATTTCCTAACCATGGATGATTTCCAAAAACACAGCATTCAAGTAAAACTCAACATTGTCTTTAATAATCAGATATCTGATTTTCAAAACAAAAAGTCTTCCATTCTGTGGGTATCTTTTCACTTTCTTGATGGTATCCTTTGAAGCACAAAGTTTTTAGTTTTGATGATGTTAAAATTATCTATTTTTTCTCTTGTTGCTTCTGCTTTTGTTGTCAAAGCTATGAAAGCCTTGCCAAATCCAAGGCCATGAAGATTTGTGCCCATGTTTTATTCTAAAACTTTTATAGTTCTAACTGTTACATTTAGGTCTTTGATCCATGTAGAGATAATTTCTGTATAAGGTGTGAGGTAGGGGTCCAACTTTATTCTTTTACATGTGGGTATCCAGTTGTCTCAGAGCCATTTGTTGAAAAGAATATTCTTTTCCCCATTGAATTGAATTGGCATCCTTGGTGAAAAGCAATTGAATAGCAAGATTTTAGTTCTATCCCATGGATCTAGCTATCCTTATGACAGTACTACATTGTTGAGTTTACTCTAACTTCCTAGAAAATGTTGACATTGGGAAAGTTGAGTCCTCCAACTCAATTCTGTTCTCATTTTCCAAGATTTATTTTGGCTATTCAGGGTCCCAAGAGATACACTTTAAACATAAGGACTTATAATAATTGAAATTAAAAAAGATAAGGAAAAAACTTTTTCATTTGTGACATTGGCCAAAGTAGACTGTAAGGCAACAAGCATCATGAGAAATAAAGAAAGACATTGCATAATGATATAAAGATCAATAAGCCTGGAGGATATAATAATCCTAAATAGGTATGCACCCAATGACATCAGGATATATAAATCAAAAATCAGCAAAAGTAAATGAAAGAAGAATGATCCATAATGAGTGTAGGAGACTTGAACAAACTCTCTCGATAGCTGATAGAACAAGCTGACAAAACCTTAGAAGGCTATAGATCTGCACAGGACAATTAATAAAAGTCCTAATTGTTAGACAGGAAATGCATGCAGTGCACAATAATAACCACATATCTTTTTCAAGTGCACAGGATCATTTGCCAAGATTGACCATATGCTGCCCCATAAACAAGGCTTAACACATTGAAATTATTCAGAGCAGGTTCTCTGGCTACAGTGAAATTTAGCTAGGGACCAGTCATAAAAAGATAACGAGAAAATCCTCTACAGACAGAAAATTAAACAATTCACCTCTAAAAACCCATGGGTCAAGAGGAAAGCACACTTGATATTATAAAATATTTGAAGTGAATGATAGTGAAGCAATGTCATTGTGTTGCTTTCCCCAACATCCCGCGATCACATGTTTAACCCTTGCTCAGCAGCATGTCTCCAGGAGCCTGCTCCAGGGTTTAAGCCCATATCTGCTCTGATTGGTCTATGCCCATCCTTCGCCAGGTGTTAAAGGTTTAAATATCTGCCCCTGGTTGACACGTGACCACATATCTTCCACAGAACCAGCTTGCTACTCCTAACCCAGCGTGCACTCAGAATGTCTTTGTTAGAGACAAATATTTGTTCCTGACCTCTTCTGGTTCTCCTTAGTAGGCCTATTTTCACAAAGTGGAAAATATACTTTTATGATAAACAAGGAGAAAAGAGTTCGAAGCTTTTTTAGAACTAATTCATGTGATTAGCCATCCTTTCCTGCCCTTTTGAGCTACCCAGAGACACTGACTTTCAAAGGACAGACCACTTGCAAGTGGAAGTTCAATCTCAATTACTGTATTCTCAGTGCTACTCACCATACCCTCAACGGGATACTTAATACAAAAGCCTGTTTAATTGCCAGCAAATGGAGGAATGATCTTTTAAAACAATGTAGCAAACATAATTAATTGAAATAATCTCAATGTGTTTCATGTGTTAATAAGCACTTATGTAAGATTTACACCATTGAAAGAAAGACAATCAGAGAGGCAGTGATGTGCATCTTAAGTAGGCAGGCTGTGCAGTAAATCCAGCTGCCATTTCATCCACTGGTCATTTCTGTTTACTTGCACGCTTTCCTCAAACTGAATGAAATAGAGGATTATTACATCACAAATTGCCAGTGGAACTGACTAATTTGCTATGTGCTTACTCTCTGAGTGCTTTAAATTGAACACACAAAACCAGAATTCAAAAATGGCGGCAGACAATAACATTTAAGAGGAAGATGATGATCATATAAACCAGGAAAGAAGCAGACTTGTCCAGTCATTCCCTCATTCAAGCAATGGTGCAAGGTCCTTTGGATTAATGCTTTCCCCTGGAGTTGCTGATTTTATATGACTCTTCCCAAATCCACTGGCACCTGGAATTTGTACCCAGGGTACTCATAAGGTGAAGAAGAAACCTAACAATTTAGCCCGTCTGCTGTGTCCCGGGAGCGCTCTCTTACCTTTCCTCTTGCCAGCTATAGCAACTCAACTGAAGAGAGAAGAAGCACCAACGGCTGTGGACAGCCTGCAGGGCGTGCCTGAGGAGCCATGTGCAACAAGGAGTTGTCACCCACCTCAAGTCGGGGAGATTGGGCCTTTATTCACCTGCTCCCAGCCCCCACTTTGAGGGTGGCCCCGGGGGCAATAATGCCCCTTCGTTTCTGGGTCACTCTTGCACGCAGGTGGGGCAGTGCCAGGGAGTGGAGAAAGCCACAGGCAGAGAAGACAAGAGGTGTGTGGCCCTGTGAGGGGCGAACCTGCTGCTGCAGGTAATCCCAGGTGTGCTGAGGGCTTCTGAGGTGAGGTCTCAGCAGAAGCAGGAGATGGAGATGCTCCTCCTCTTGAAGAACATGGATGCTTGATTCCCTGCTCTCATCCATCCACGAGTCAGAGTTTAGGAAGGTGATGGCCACGCAGCAGCTGTACCTACTGGCCTTCTTGGCTGGCCTCAGGGCCAAGAATGAGTGCGTTTCTCCCCAGCAGGGTGAGCGCAGTGAAATGGGCCACTGGCTGTTCTTATAATGTGTCATGAGAAAGAAAAAAAAGTTTAGTAGCCAGTTGGCAGCACAGCGCTAGAAGATGTAGACAGTCTAAAACGCTACTTTTATATTCGTTTCTAGATCCTTTTATAGTCTTTCTCCCAGCTTTCTTTCTTTTTCCTGAATTTGAATTCATGATGTGTTGCTGCAATTATATATCCTTACATGATGTCTTGAGTCTTTTCTTGAACAAAATTGAGTTAGGGAGGAATCTTGCTGCAAGTCCTCCTTCAGCCCCCATGACTCTTCATTTCTCTCTTTCTAACCCTTTTACCTCTCCTCTGTGTTGGCTCTATTCTCTGTTAGAATCATTCTGTTTGATGACAAACACTGGCCACTGGCTGTTCTAAGCGCATAACAGACTTACAGCTTGTGAACCCAGAGCCACAATTTTTAAAAATGGAAAGTACTTCTTTCCTGGTAGTTTTAGCAAATTTCCCTGGCAGACTAATTGATTAAGCTTAGGTCAATTTTCCACCTCTCTGATGGGGTCTGTCCTATTGAGTCCCTTGGAGTAAATACCCCATAGGAAAGAGAAAAAGGAGGTGAGGGAAAGGGTGCTGGGTGGACACACACAAGCTGCCACAGTCCATTTCCATATGAAATATGCAGTCTGAGAGCTAGCTGTGTGAGCTAGAGGTGATGGAGAGAAGGCGAAGCTGTTAGCCTGCATGGCACGCCGAGGGCTATGGGCCCTAGACTTCTAGACTCTGTGCTGAGCATTGAGCATGTATTGTCTCATTTGGTCCTCATAAGAACCCTGTGAGACGAGGTGAATTATCACCCACGGTTTTAAAAATGAGGAAGATGGGGCCCAGCTAGTAAGTAGTAGGGCTAAGATTCAAAGCCATGTGCACTGGCTCCAAAGCTGGGAGTTAGAGATGGTTTGAGCAGCAGGGGAGAGAGCAAGTGGCACCATTTATGTGGAAAAGGACCAATGCCGGTGGGTGGATGTGGGTGGGCAGAGCGTCAGGCTATTTTTGGATATGGGTTGGAATGCCTTCGAAGCATCTGAGCAGAGTCATCATCAGTCAGTTGTATATATGTGCATGGCATACAGAGGGGTGATTTGGGCAGTAGGTGGAAATTGGGAGACATTGAAATCATGGGCATGGCAGAGCTCCCTGGAGAGAGAAATCAGTGAGGGAGAGATGAGGGCAAAAGACTGAAACCTTGAGTATCTCCAACATTTCATGACACGTTAGAGGAGATGCAGAAGCAGTTTCCAGGGAGAGAAACAGAGTGAGTCCTGATGAACAGAAGCCAGGGAAGAGTGTTTCAGAAGGAAATGAGGGTCTACAGTGTCAAATACTGCTATGACAAGATGAAACCAAAAAATATCCATTGGGTTGAAGGGTGTGGTTACAGTAACAAAAACTTTTGCTCAGTGATGGAAAGCAAACTAGATCAGAGGGTCAAGAGTAAGTTAGGGAGGGGGTGGTGACTAAAGGACTGTGGTAAGTATAAACAGCCTCTTCAAAAAGTTTGGAGAAACAAAATAAGGTAGTGCCAGAGGAAGAAGGGAGGAGGGGAATTAGCATGATAGAAATTAAGGGATCTGATTTGAATAGGAAGTGTCAGTATAAACTCATAATCTTGTTTCTTTCCAAAACACCTATTTTCTTGCTTGGACTACTGAAAAAGTCTAGAAGCGATGACCACTTAATTAGCAATAAATATCCTGCCATCCGGATCGTTGTTGCTAAATATCACTTCCCACTAAAAGGAACCAGGTATTGTTACAGAAATAAGTGTTTCCTGGTCCGCGGTGAGAAATGTTCCTTATGAGCCTGGGACATCTCATGCTTGAAAGTAAGGAAGCTTTGAAAGACCAATGGAGCATTGCAAAAGGAAACAGGAGTGAAAATAAAAGGGCTCCTTCTGGCCGAAGGTGGAACAGTTTTGAGAACTCATGAAACTGTTAATGAAATAATGTGCCAAGGAATCTATAAAAAGGGAGAAAGGTGAGGAAAAAGAAGGCTGATAAAGTGGAAGGAGGTGAGGCTGGTAAGCAGACAAGAAGTCCTGTTGAGTTCTTGGGACCCACGGAGTGGGAGATGCTGAGTGCAGGAGGTAGAAGCAGAAAGAGGCTTTGACCAAACAGTGGAATTGGAGAAGGAGCACTTGGGGGAGCTGGTTGATTAAGCAGTGGGCACAAAGAGACCAGGCAGATTGGAGGGCATTACAGGAGATGTGGGATGCCAGCATGCTGGATGAGTCTCCCCAGGAAGGATGAAATCAGGGGATTGGCCAGGAGCCAAAGGCTTGGTCAACCAGGACCTTAGAGGCGTGAGTAGTTTAGTAAAATGGCAGTGGCTCAGCGAAGCAGGGCCTCTCAGAAGGCAGAGGTGTCTGGAAGCTGCAGTGGGAGGTGAAGAAGAGGCCATCGCCACCCAGATCCTCACACTCCAGCGTGTGTGAGAATAAACAGCTTCCATCTAAGAGAGCCACTGGAGAAGCAGTGAGAGCTCATGCTGGCCTCTGTGATTCCATTCTGTGGAGGTGTTTCAGTTACATGGCATTAGGTTAGCAGGAGAGAAATAATCCAGGTGCATCTCCCTGATCAGCTTGATCTGGACTCTCACCTTGCAAAGATCTTGTCAAGTTTGGTGGGGTAATTTTAAGGGCTTGGAGAGACTCTTTCTCAGCCTATGCGTCACCAAACTTTCATCTTTCTTAATTGTTATTCTCTCTTGAGTGCTGGTGATATTTAGAAGTCTGGACTGACCCTGTGTTCTATAGCAATTATGTGAATTTAGTTAAATGGCCTCAGTGTTTACAAATGCTGGTCCAAGCAAAGAGGTGTCAGGAGACATCTCTTAATTAGGTTTCGGTGGGCATTTTGCTGGGAGTTGGGATGGACAATTTGGCCTTCTGGATTATTCCCTTTCTGATCTGGGAGCTTTCTTTAAATATATAGAAAGTACAGAAGCACTTTCTGTGCCTATGAAGTATTTTCAAGCATTAATTATTTTCATTATTAGCTTCACTCCTTTGCAATCACTCATCAAGCTAATTTCTTTGAAGTATGAGGGTGAAATTTCAAATATGATGTTCTCGTCTTTTTAATTGCACTTGAAGTAAGAGTTGGCTGTGGGGTCTGTATTTGAAAGCGCGAGGGTCTTCTGCCATAAAGATGAATCAAAAGCGCAGGCAGCTCTGAGTGTTTTCCAACAAAGCATTGTGGAAAAGAGAACGGGCGAGAGAAATAACAAATCAACACAATTAAATCTGAAATTGCCAGCTTCCAAAATAAATTCTTTCTTCTGAGTCAACATTGTTTTGATTTTTAGATTAGGTTTGTTTTTCAAACCCATGTTTTCCCCAAACTGATTATTTTTGGTATTTCGTGCACACTTGAGAATTTCCAGCAGAATGTTAATATCCTTGACCTATTTCGTGTGTCAATCTGTACTGCCGAGCTGTTGGCAATATGTGGTGATGAAAAATGTTCCACCTCAGTTTCCAAATGCCCACTGTTCTCCCAGATCCCCCACCAGAATTTCTTGGGCAGAGAAAGCGTGATCCCCTGCATCTTCTTAAGGAGCTTTCAATTAGAGGGGATGAATGAGGACAATACAGTTTGCCATTTTACTGGCAGGACGAGAATGTGAAAGACAAAGCATTGCAGATGGTCAAAGGGGGAAGGTGGCATTCGGCCTCATCCAGATCAGGGAAGGGCCGTTGAAAGCGGGTTCTGAAGGATACGTAGGAGTTGACTGTGAGCCAACAGGGCCTGTCAGTGTCTGGCCTGGGTTGTGCCAAACTCAGGCACTCAGAGTGAAGTTTCAAGGCACCGTGGTATTTCTCACCCCTTCCATACTGAAAGCCTTGTGTCCGTGTTGCAAAAGGATTTTCGTCTTCCCAGGCGAGCTGGTTGCAGTCTGTGAGTGATTTATGGGGCTTCTCCACACTGCCGGGTATGACCGGCTCTTCGGATTCATGAACACCACACTTTAATAAGCAGGAAAAGCCAAGTGGATTGGTTATTCCGGGGCTTTATGGGGGAAGCGGGGTCCGTGCTCAGCTCACCCTAGATTAATTACAGCCCGTGCGCAGGAGAGAGAGCAAGAGATACTGGGAAATTGATGACTTCCTTGACAGTAATAGGCTCTGCTCTTGAGCTCATGAAAGTGGATCTCTCCCTAGTTCCACCTAATGATCTGGAAAGTCAAACATGTGGACGCATTTCCTCCCTCTGCCCAGCAGAGAGTGAGCATGGGCGACACCACACTGCGGCGGGTGAAAGGCAGTGGCCTAGCTCCTGAGATGGCTGCCTGCCTTTCCCCGACCCTCCTACAAGGGGAGAGACCATCCGTGTCAGGGCACCGGGAAGGTGGGAGCCAGGGCCCGGAGCCCTCAACCGCCCGGCTGAAGAGGCTGCTCAGAAACGTCTCGTTTGGCCGTCTTTGTCTCTCAGTCACGCCAAGATTTGGGCATGGGAGCTCGTTCTCTGTTTTTGTTCTTGATTTAATGAGGAGAGATGAAAACACACCATTGCTGTGGCAGCAGTGAGTCCTTCTGGTTTATAGTCCAGAGCCTGGATCGTTGAGAAAGAACTCCTAAGTATCCCCACCCTCAAATGGCCGGTGGGCTGAATCTGAATATCAATTTCCAATTAGAGATTCGTGAAATGAGAGCGGTGCAGTGTTTCGAAGGTTCAGAGAAGTGTTGCTGGGGATAGAGTTACTCCAAGTGGTGTTAGACGTACTCAGGTGTGACAGGTAGGGCGGCGCGCTGGGGCCTGCCTGAACTGCCCAGGCCTTCGATTGCACCTGCTGTGCTGCCCCTGAAATGGGCCTCGGCAAAGCTACTCCAGAGCCTCCGAGAGAGTTTCTGGTTGTTGCTTACATATTTCTTTTTCTCTGCTCACTGCGGAGAGATTTCTATTTCCTTTGTGGGTCAGTTCACAAACCTCATAAACGAATAGGCTTGGAGCAAAACTCCAGTGAGGAAATGTTTACTTTCTGCTCCTAGACCCTCGAAGCTGCTTTTATTAACGTGCCCCATAACTTCTACAGCTGCAAAAGCTTTGTATGTTAATGTGCAGAAATGATCAGACCAAGCACACAGCTTGTCATGCTCCATAAAATTTTAATGGGAAATAAAATGCATTGTTCAGGAGATCAATACTGTTATTCTCTTTCAGCAAACTGAATTATTGTTTTCATAAAATAATAATAATGCCAGCATATTGATATTGAATGGGGACCTGGTCTGTTGTCAAAAATAAAGTCATATTTAATCTTTTAGTGCCTTCCTGCATAAACACCCACATCTGAAAGCCCGAGCATCTGTCACCCGGGAAAGATAATGGGAACCGGTGATGATTTAGCTGCCACTTCCTTGGTTATTTCAGCAGCATTATCGTTGCAGAGGAGCATGGCTTGTTTCTGAATAGGTTCTCAGGGCAGGCGTTGAAGAGCTCTGCTGGCCACCTCGTGGCCCTTGAGATGTTCTGGAGATGGAGGCACTTGTTGGGGGGCTGAGGAAAGGTGCAGCGTGGGAGTGGGGGTGACTCGGCCGAGGCGGGCAGTGGCCCCTTTGAACCCCAATGCGCATGGCTCTGTGGACCCGCCCTGTCGTGGGGTCATTTCATGGAGAGGACATGCTGAGCTGGATGCACACCATGTGGTGCACGGGTCATCTTCCGAGGCCCAGGCTCCTGGGTGGGTGCATCTGTTGAATTGTGTCTCCCCCAAAGTTATGTTCAAATCTCAATCTACGCCTTGTGAAAGTGACCTCACTTGGGAACAGGGTCTTTAAAATGTGCTAGAGCTGGAGGAGGGTGGGCTCTGATCCGATATGACTGAGGCCTTATAAAAAGAGGGGATTTTGACACAGGCACAAGAGAAGAAAACCACAGGAAACAGAGGCAGCGACTGGAGACCCTCGGCCCCAAGGCAAGGGCCACCCACCTTTCTCAAAGTCAGCATTTTTGGTCGCCTGCATGAAGCATCAAGATGCTGAGCAGATGTGGGGAGGGGGTTATATGCCCTGACGCTGAACACGATCCACGAAGAAGAAACAGAACACTCCAAACTGGCAGACCTGCTGACCTGAGGTGCTGGGAAAGATGGAAAGCAAGTCAAGAATGCAGTGGAGAACAATCAAGGACATTCAATGACACCACAAACGGACATCTGGAACAACAACAAAATAACAAAATGTGATTTTTTTAAGTTGGAAAATTAAGCTGATGAACTGAAGGTTAGAACAAGTCACTATTGAGACCCAAGTCAGGCGCCTAGCATAGGGCTTGGAAAATCATGGCCCTCTGCCTGTTTGTGCAAAGTTTTATCGGTGCACAGGCATGTCATCTGTTTGTGGGTTGTCTATGTCTTTTTTTCCCATTACACCAGCAAAGTTGAATAGTCACAGCAGAAACCATATGGACCACAAAGCTGTTTACTATCTGTCGCTTTACAGAAAATGTTTGCCAAGCCTAGGCTTAGAAGATAAGATGAGAGAAATATCTCAAAGGCAAGACATGAAGTCAGAGATGAAAATCATAAGGAGAAATACGAGTGACTTGGAAAACACATTCAGCAACCCTAATGTAAGATAATTAAGAGTTCCAGAAGAAGAACAAAGATCAGATGGAGGAACAATATTATTATTGTGGAATTTGTGAATTGCAACCATAAGAAAAAAAAAAACACCTGTTTTCAAAAAGGGGAAAAAATGGTATTTGTAAAAGAAAAAAGAGATTTGGATTCTGGCTTTGATGGGCAAGCTTGAATCAGACCAAACTTTCTATAGGAAACAACTAGAAAAGACCAAATTAAAAAGTAAAATAAAAGTTATTTGAAGGTATTGGAGAGCTACCAAAGGAACCTGGACTTAAGTGGCAAAAGGAATGTCAAAGAGGGGAAGTATAGAGGGAAGGCGCATAGTATTTGAGACCACTTTTCATATTGGAGGTCTTTGCCAACTTGTAAGCACTAGCCCAGAGGATGAGAAACTTATCAGAAAATAACAGCTAAGAGGTTAAGAATATGATCAGATACTTTGGCAACACAGAGTGGTCCTGGTACACATAACAGGTTTTTCCATTAGGACCCCTGAAGGCTACTCATAAGACTGAGACCAGAAGTAGACCAACCCTCATCTAACTGAAATTCAGTTCTGAATGAGCTCAATCCCCAATTGATTTAAGGTGAAGTACCCTAAAAGTCAAAGTAAACCCTCTCCAGAAGAAGATGACATCATCCAGAGTCTCACATCATCATGACAACTTTTCACACACAGTGCTGGACATTTGAATTAAATATGCAGATATACCAGGGGACAGAACCAAATGACTCAACTACAAAAGAAAGAAAACAGACAAAAGAAGCGGTCTTACAGTTGAAAATAATGGAATTATCACACTTAGAGCTTAAAAAATATATTTGAATACTATAGTCAAGAATAAAAGTGACAAGATGGCAATTTGCAGCATATAACTGAAATCTATAAAAATGAATTATTGAAAATTCTAATATTTTAAGAATAAAAATATTAAAATTGAGAAATTAATAGATTGGTAACATCACAGATAACATAAGTAGAGAAGATAGTGAATTAAAAGTTGAGATAGTAGAAAATATTCTGATTAAATTAGGGAGATAAAAGAAGATAAAATATACACACACACACAAAGTGTATTGGAGACACAGGGAACAGGGTATGAAGTTCTAACACATATGTTATTGGAATTCCAAAATGAGAGGTGAGAATGAATAGAAATGAAACATATTTGAAGCGATGATAGTGGAGAAAATTCTAAGACTCTTAAGAGCTGCAAATCAACAAATCAGGAGACTTGTAGAAAAACTAAAAAGTAAATTAGCATTTTGACATAGGTAACATATAAGAAAATAATGGAACCAACAAATATAGAATGCACACTTTTTCCACATTCACATGAACATTAACTAATGTAAATTTTAGCTTTATACAAAAGAATGATGTGTACCAGAAATGGTAACTATATGAGTGAATATAAAATATTTTTTCTCATTTTTAATTTCTTTAAAGGATTACTTTAAAACATAAAGATAATAAATCTATATCATAGTCTTTATAACATACGTCTTATTGAAATATATAATAGCAAAAGTTGTGGGAAGGAAAAATGAAATATACTCTTGTAAGGCTGTTAAACTATATGTGAAATATAGTATATTGCTATTTGAAGATGGACTATGATAAGTTAAATATGCATATTATAAATTCTAGAATAACAATTAAGAGAATATAACAAAGATGTATAGATAATAAGTCAATAGAAGAGATAAAATATAATCACAAAAATATCATCTCTGTCAAAAGAAGGAGGAAATTAAAAAGAAACAAAATATATGGGTAAATAGGAAACAAACAGCAAGGCAATAGATTTAAAATCAACCATATCAATAATTACATTAAATGTAAATGGGCTGCTCACACCAATAAAAGGCAGAGGTTGCCAAGTAAGATGAAAAGCCAAGATCCAATTTTATTCTGCTTTCAGGAAAGCCATTTCACTATATTATATTACATCAACAAACAATTGAAAATGGAAATTAAAAACAATTCTCTTCAAAATGACATAAAAGCATAAAATATTAGGTGTAAATTTAACAAAATATGCACAAGACTCCCATGTTGAAAACTACAAAAATTGCTGAAATAAAATAAAAGAAGACCTCCATAAATTGAAATACTATACCATGATTACAGTTTGGAAGATACAATATTTTTGAAGATGGAAGTTTTTGCCAAATTGATCTATAGATTCCAATTGAAATACCATGAAGCAATTTTATAGAGATTGGCAAATGGACTAGAAAATTTATATGGAAATGAAAATGACTTCGAATAATCAAAACATTTTGAAAAAGAACAATAAAAATGAAAGATTTATGCTGTCTGATTTCAAAGCTTACTAAAGCAATCAAGACAATATGGTTTGGTGAAGTAATGGACTCGTAGATCAGGGGAGCAGAATAGAGAGCCCAGAAATAGACCACACATATGTGGTCAATTGATTTCTTTTTACAAAGTTGTCAGTATAATTCAATGGGGAAAGATTAGTCTTTTCAACAAATTGTTCATGTAACTCTCCATTTAACTCTTTACTCCTTGTAAATTTCATCTCTATAAAAAAGATAAGATCCAAACAATTCTTATGACCTTCAGATATAGCAATATTTTGAAAGGTATGGACTGCAAGGATTATGAAGGTGCCATCTGGAGTGGCGGAAATTTCTCTCAATCTGGAGAGTGGTTACATGAGTGGATACATTTGTAAAAAATCATTGAAATGTACACCTAAGATTTGTGCAGTTTACAGCATGAAGTTTTTACCTCAGGGAATAAAGAAAATGATTTTTAAAAAATTCTAAACAAACATATAAAAATGAAAATTGAAAAGTTTCCTCTGAGATAGGGTATGGGACAGAATATCTACTACTTCTATTCAATATTGCACTGAAAGACTTAGTCAGTTCAAAAAAAAAAGTGAGAAAAAAAGAAATGTAACTTATAAGGATTTTAAGGAAGAAATGAAAATTTCATTATTTACAGATGATACAAATACCAAAAAAAAAAATCTTTTAACTTTGTTGTTGGACATTAAGCCAATGTATAAGTATCTATTTTATTCTAATTAAAAGTATTGTGCATTTAGAGAAAAAATTGTAAAATTATAATATAATTTATTTAGTATCAAAACCCTCTGATTCCTAGGTTACTGAAATAAAATTTTTAGAGTCCTAAATAAATGTTGGAATAACCCAGTTTATAAAAGGAAGATGTCAGCTCTTCCCCAACTGATCTTTTGATTTCAAGTCATCCCAATAAAATTCCTAGCAGGATGTGTTTATGTGTATGTACATGTACATGTGTGTGTGTCTGTTACACACCTGAACAATTTGAAGGAACATAATATCCACACAAGACTTCCCTCTTTTCTGACACCAATTACAACTTTAGGGAGTTCCTAAAATCATTTGGGACTTACAGAACTAAATGAAGGTTTTTATATGCACAGTTACAGTTTACCGAGGAAAAGGACACAGATCCAAATGATGCAAGGGAAGAGACACATAAAGCGAAGTCCAAGAGAGAACTAGCCATGTAGCTTCCAGTGCATTCTCCTGTGCATCAAGGACAGTGTGACTCTGCCAGCATCTACGTGTGACAGGATGCGTGGAGTATTGCTAGCCAGGAAAGTGCACCTGACCCTTGGTGTCCAGTCTCTACTGGGGGTCCATCCTATAGGCACAGCTGGGCCATCATGTAGACTTACATGTCTGATCTCAGTTTCCAGCCCCTCTGGAGTTTGAGCAAATACCATGTGATCAAAACCCCCACCTTGCCTCACAGGATTAGATAATCTGGACTCAAGACCCTCAGTCAAACAGACAACCCTATCAGACATGATATTC
This sequence comes from Tolypeutes matacus, assembly GCA_026826555.1. Classification (NCBI taxonomy): domain Eukaryota; kingdom Metazoa; phylum Chordata; class Mammalia; order Cingulata; family Chlamyphoridae; genus Tolypeutes; species Tolypeutes matacus. The sequence continues at coordinate 1,100,975 of JAKSZT010053883.1, read as the reverse complement.
TAAAGGCTGAGGGATTACCTCCCAGAAGCCAAGGACAACTCAGGCCTCTATTTGGGCAAGGGTAAATTCATTACTGCAGTGTGTGTGTGTGTGTGTGTGTGTGTGTGTGTGTGTGAGAGAGAGAGAGAGAGAGAGAGAGAGAGAGAGAGAGAGAGAATAGACAAGAAGTTTCCAAATTGTATACGAAAATGCAAAGGGCCAAGAGTAGCCAAGATCATCGTGAAGACTAGACTCAGACAATTCTCACTGCCGGTTATCATACTTGAATCTCTATGGTACTCATGTTAGTATATATCAATGGAACAGATTAAAGAGTCCAAAAGGTTGGTCTTTTCAATGAATGATCTAGGTTCATTGGATGACCACTGGTTAAAAATCACAAACGTAGGCTCCCTCTCACCACACACCATACCCCAAAGTCAATTCCAGATGAATCAAAGACCTTAATACAAATGGTAAAATGATAAAGCTTCTAGCAGGTTAGCATAGAGGAATATTTTCATACGTGAAGATGCTCTATGCTATCTTCTAGAGGATATGGTTTTTGCAGTTTTCGGTTTGTATGTGATACATCACATAAAAGGTTTAAAATATGGCTAAAAATTTTACTATGATCACCTCTATTATTATTACTTTTGTCACAGCAGTCAGCCCAGTAGTGTTTAGCGTCTATAACTAGCTCATATTTCAAAATCTTCCCTGAGAGATCGGCCACGTCTGTCCCATTCAATGCAGCCGCCAGCAATCTGAGAGCTCCGAGGGTACATCTTTCCTCTGTAGTGACCTACAAAGCAGCAAACAAGCATAAAAGAAGAAGAGGAAAAGAGGAGCTGGACTGGCATAAGGGTCCTCATTTGCTGCTCTGGAAACTGAAAGAAGGTAGAATAGTTCCAGAGACTACTGACTAAAAGGACTGCTACCCAGGAAACCAGGAAACCTTCACCGGTAGGTTCACCAATATGCCAGGTCATGAAGAACACAGCGCTCAAGTACTCCACCTGGGAAAATTTTCAAGAATTATTTCTTTAATTAAACAACGAATGAATCAGAACAGAAACCCTGAGATGGGGAAAACGAGGGGCAGAGCAATAAACTTTGCAACATATATTTTATATCTAAATATAACATAAGCCTTACAAAAACACACAAAGACTTAGATATAAATGTATAATGCGAAAGTGACTGCAAATGTGTAAAGCAAGTAAAATAACAGCTGCCAAATATAAATTCTTAAGAGAAATGGCATACTTTCTAACTGGAGCGAACATACTTGCAAATTAGAACTAAACTATCTCAGTAAATGCTAGGAAGTGGGCATGATGGGGGAGAAGATGGAAAGAAACATGTTCTAAAGTCACACGTAATTAGTCAGATAGGGCCACACCGGCTCGGTGGGGGAAAGTAGTTGGTACCTTGTTTTCGTACCAGATTGAGGAAGTGATTTCCTGCTTATGAGCGTAGTGGATAGAAAAAATACCTCTGTATTCGTGATCTCCTGCTGCATAACAATAGCCCTCAAAATGTAATGGCTTGAAACAAACACAATATGTTATGCTCATGATTTGTTGGGGTGGACTGGGGACACTTGCGTAGCTGGGGGCAGGCCCCTGGACCTCTCACTCGCCATGTGGCCTCTTCCTGAAAAAGCAGAGCCTGAGCTGCTTTGCATGGAAGCAGCTTCCGAGGGGGCAGGGCCCAAGACCTGTATTGTTTCCCAGAGTCCCCGGGCTAAAGCAATCACATGGCAGTTCAAAGCCAAGGGAGAGCTGAGAGCAACCATTATGCCCCAGTGCAAGCGGGAGATAGAGGGGGTGAGGTTCATGGGGGTTAGGGGCAGGCTTTTTGTTTTGTTTTGTTTTGTTTACATTTCTCAATTAAATGTACTGGATACATATAAAATTTTTTTTGAATCAAACACTAAGTTATACAATATATTTGGTTCATAGTAACGCATTCATACAGTATGTGTCCCTTTGTGTCTGGCTTGCTTCGCTCAACATAATGTCCTCCAGGTTCATCCAGGTTGCCATATGCTTTACGACTTCATTTCTTCTTACAGCTGCATAATATTCCATCGTGTGAATAGACCACAGTTTGTTTATCCATTCATCTGTTGATGGACACCTGGGTTGTTTCCATCTTTTGGCAATGGTGAATAATGTGGCTATGAACATCGCTGTGCAGATGTCTGTTCGTGTCATTGCTCTCAGTTCTTCTGGGTATATACCCAGTAGTGGTATTGCAGGGTCACGTGGCAAGTCTATATTCGACTTCTTTAGGAACTGCCAAACAGTCCTCCATAGTGGTTGTACCATCCTGCATTCCCACCAACAACGAAGAAGTGTTTCTATCTCTCCACATCCTCTCCAACACTTGTAGTTCTCTGTCTTTTTAATAGTGGCCATTCTGATAGGTGTGAAGTGATATCTCACTGTAGTTTTGATTTGCATTCCCCTGATCATGAGTGATGTCGAGCATTTCTTCGAGAAATGTCTATGCAAGTCTTTCTGGGGGCAGGCTTTGGGTATAACGACCCACTGTTTCCAAATAAACAAGGAAAAAGAAAACTCAATAGAAATTTCATCACCCCAAGAAAAGAAATAGGGAGAAGTAATGAGGAAATAACAAAGCAAAAGAAATAACATAAAGCAATATGGGAGGAATAAAATCAAGTGTAGCACTTGAAAACAGAAAAGTTGAGTCCAATCCTACTCACCAATATAAGTTACGAATTCTGCCTAGAATATGTCGACAAAGAGATATCCTGTTAATATTTCTTTATTTTAAAAAAAATTAAATGAAAACTTTTCTCCAGAAACGCAGCAATTGATTACTGTAAAACCTATCAAAATAATGCATACTATCAGGCAATAAAGGAGAAAAACACACATGACCATGATAATGAGGCTGAAAAGGCAATTATGAAAATTCAGATGCCATTGACAATGAAAACTCTCAGTAAAATAAGTCTAAATGGATACTACTTAAATGTGATAAAAATTAGTTATCCCAAACCAATAACATATATTATCCTAAATAACAAAACACTACGACTCTTTTAATTAAAATCACTTACTAAAAAGATTTCCACTATTACAATTATTTTGACGTTGTAAAAAGGCAATAATATTTAAAAAATGAAATAATGGGTCTAAACATTGAAAAAGAAGAGATAAAACTATCTTTTGTTTTGTTTTGTTTGGGGTTTTTGCTGACATGGTTGTGGAACCAGAGAATCCAAGATAATCAAGTAAATGAACTACTAGAATTAAGAAGAAATTTGATAAAATGGGTAGCTGAAAGAGAAATGTACAAAATTCAATAGCTTTTCTCTATTTTAGTAATAAGTGCCTGAAACAGATAAACAACAAAAAAGATCTAGGACTTATATAACAGAACTGTAAAATCTTATTTTTAAAGGGGACAGGGTGAGACACCATGTTGTTTGATTGTTGGTTTGGTTTTCAGGGTTGTTTTGGAAATTAGAAAAAATAATCATCACGTTCATGTGGAAACTAACACTGTGGAAAATAAAAATAGCACGAGGCATCTCTTCCCATCAGACGCCAAAGCAGACTGCAAGCCGCTATCGCATGCAGCTCTGGTGGAAGAATCGAATAGAAAATTCAGCGTGGGGGTCATTTGACTTCCCTGGGAGGAGGATGGATCGATAAATGGTGCCAGCGCAACTGACCATCTTTCTGGAAGAAAATAACACCAGACTCCTCTCTTATACCACATAAAAAACGAGCCCCAGATGATTAAGGGAGAATTTCCTAAAGCCAGAATCCCAGAATAATAATAATACTTGATGAAATCAGCAGATAAGCTTTTTAATGGCAAAGAATTACGAGTAACAACAGAGCTCTCGGAAATCGTGGCTGTGCATATGACAGGCAAAGGGTTAACAACGTACTGTAAAAGGCTCCACAAACTGACAAGTAAAAGAAAAACAGCCCAGGAGAAAAATGGGCAAAGTATACGAGCAGGAAATCCAGAGAAAAGCAGCTACAAACTGCTAACAAAGGGGGAAAGATCCTCTCGTTCATTAGCAGCCAAGGAAACGCCATTTGAAGTTAAAATGAGATCTCTCCCTACAACAACCAGACCGTAAAAATTAAGGAGAACTTTAACACCTACTGCTGGCAAGATGCCCTGGAGAGGACACACACACGTTTCTGGTGGAAATGTACATTTTTACAGCCTTTTTGGAAAGCATTTGACAACATTAATTAAAATTGTGTGTATGCATATATATGTGTGTGTGTGTATATATTCTCTCCTATTACATAAAAATATAAATGTCAGTACCTAAGGCTGGATATACAGCGATGGTTCCTGCAGCATTCTTCCAAATGGCCCAGAAGTAGAATCAAACTTAATGCCTCTCAAGAAAGAAACCAGTGAATGGAAAATGGTACAACTACATGAATAAAACAGGACATCTATGCAGAGAGCAAAAGAATGAACAAGGGCTATTCACATAGCCCATTCTAGAAAGCATTGACATAAGTTTTGTGCATGAGAATATGAGTGTATTGGTACATAATTAGACAGAATGGAGTAAAACATGGAAGGACAGGCAGTCATGTGCAAACACGGGCTAATATGGGTGAGAGCGTAAGGTGATAGGTGGGGACGGAAGAGTGAGCAATCGTGACAGACAGACAGAGTGATGGACAAGAAAGAAGGGAGGGAGGGAGAGAGGCGGGTGGGGAAGGAAGGAAGGAAGGAAGGAAGGAAAAGGAAGGAGAGGGAGGTCATTAAAAACCACAGCAGAAAGTGGATGTGGCTCAGTGGTTGAGCACCTGCTTCCCAGGTACAAGGTCCTGGGTTCAATCCCCAGTACCTCCTAAAAATACCCAAAACCAAAAAAACCCCACAACATGTATGATATGGTTCCATTACTCATGATGTAAAAGAGCGTGTGTGTGTGTGTGTGTGTGTGTGTGTGTGACAGAAAAATACAGCAAGAGGAAAAGTTCAGCAGCCTGAATGCGGCGCCTTCTGCTTACACGGAGGCCGTGGGAGGAGCTGGGCTAAGGGGTGTCTTTTTTGCTGCGGCTGCCACCGCAAAGCACCGCAGACTGGGGGGGTTAAAGCAACGGAGCTTTGTTGTTCTCTCACCGTCCTGGAGGACCTAAGTGGAACCCGGGTGTCGACCACCCTCCTCTGGAGCCTGCGGGTCCTGGCGGAGGCTGGCAGCGCTCGCGGCGCCCTCTGACTTGCAGCGGGTTCTCTGCCCCTGTCACCTGGCCGTCTCCTCCCTCGTCTGGGCTCAAACGTCCTGCCCTTGTGAGGACACCACAGGGTCAGAGCCCACCCTGGCTCATTTTGGCCTCGGCTTAACTCACAACATCTTCAAAGATCCCGTTTCCAACAGGCTGACGTGCACGAGACCCGGGCTGAGGACTCGATGCATCTTGGGGACACCTTCGTCCTGCTTTCTGACCTCGCTGTCTCTGAGCCCCAGGACTTGTGCGTCTTACTTGCCAGGCTGCTGACCATTACCCTGCGGGGTGGGCCTGGACGCACAGGGATTTACTGTCTCAGGGTTTCGGGGGCTGGGGGTTGCCTCCTCCCAGGGCCGGCAGCGGTTCCTTGGCGACGCCCCGTGGCCCCGTCCTCTCCTTTCTCTCCCGGGTTGCCACTGACACCTGCTTCTGGCTCCTTCCTGTGACTTTCCCTTTCTAAGGTCTGCAGTAATGGGATTAAGGCCACTCTGCCTCAGGGAAGTGGATTAGATCAAGAACATGTCTACACTGGGGCACATGATTCCACTCACTGCACTGCTACTTTGTCCTTGTGCCCTCTTTCTTTCTCATCCTAAAAGTGGCAATAAAACAACATGAAATGTGTGAGTAGAAATGCACATCACTGTGCATGTACATTAGGACGTAGGAATGGATGAAAGAATGCTCACTACGTATATCAAAAACAGGTAATATTTTAAAAATTCTGTAAAATGAAATGATAAATAAAGAGACCATGTAATGAAGGATCTTTTATTCAGTTAAAAAATAAATAAATAAAAGAGGAACAATTTCTGCCAGGAGAATGAGCATATCCAAGGCAGGATGCCAGAAGACTTGATAGCTGTAGTTCCTTGACTGAAAGAAAAATTGAGACAATCTCTTCCTATTAGGAAAAATAATCACATGTGCAGAGGGAAGGTGACGTGCTCGGTTACAAAAGTTCCGAGAGTGACTATGCATTCGCAGATCTGGACAGGATAATCGTGGTCATCTGGCAGCCGCTGGAGCAGGTGCTTGGGTCCCCGCACCTGTTTCCCGGGGCAGGTACTGTACCCAGTGCAGTCCAGACCCAGGGCTTTACCAAGCCCTAAGGCTGCACCTGCTCACTTCTGTCATCACTCCAGCTACTGTGGTTACTCATGGAGAAGGACGTGGCACCTGGGCAGGTGCCCTCCCTGGCCCAGAAGAGACCCCGGAGAGGAGGCGATTCACACTAGTGGAGGCACCTCTGCTCTCTGCTGCCCTAGCGAGGACGGCTCGTGTGGAGAGAGCTCCGTGAAAATAGAAAAGCGCTCCAAGCTGTGTTTTATTTATTTGCCCTGAGCATCTTAAGAAGTGGGGAGAATGGAACACGGCTTCATCATGACCAGAAATGCAAACTCTTAGTGAGACCCATGCTGCTGCTTTAATAAAGATTTGGGAAATGGCTGCCCAGAAAACCTTCCCTAATCTTGCAAATGAAGGCAAAAACATGTCCCTGAACTGAACTCATCTTTCTGAAAAGATTTTGGGGACCGCAACCACATTTTGCCAGATTCCCCTGACCAAGCAGTCCTTTGCCACGGGGTAGACGCCGTCTCTGAAAATCCACAATCAAAACCACTCCTCAGGACTCTCCAAATGCTTCCCTGTATTTCAGAGAAGGGAATTTCATTTTGGAGTTGGTAATATTATGAAATTGGAACAAATCCCAGGGGTCCAGAAATGAAAGCCCTTAAAGTGTGTGACATCTGCTTTGTTATCACTGAACGGTAGTCATAGCACACCATCCTCCTCCCCTTCCAGGAGGCTCTGGGAGCACGAGAAGTCGCCAAGTCGCCACCGTCTGTATACTGGCTAAGTCACAAAAGAGCCAGGTACGTTTTCACATCCTGAAATGTCAGCGAGGGCTGGAGGAATTTCCGACCCTACAAAACCTATCTCCACGATGGTGTTTTATCCTCACAACCAGCAAATTCATGCTCTGAGGCATAGAAAAAATATTTTTTACCCCAGACTCAGAGTTCAGACTTTGGTGTAGATTGTATAGAATTTTGATGCTGTCTGTCAGCCTTATATACTTTCTCATGTCCCAGTACTCTACACCAGACTTCAAGGAGGCATTGAAGCAGGATAAAATGTTAGCAGCATCCAGATGGCGCTCTATGGGGCATGAATCTGGCTGAACATGTTCTGGGTTATTCTGACATATCCCTTGAGAGACCAATCCCTCGACCAGCCTTTCCCCCTTTCCCTTTGGGAGCTTGAGTAGCAACAACTGTATCTCACCCTAGTATTTGCCAAGACACTCCAGGCAGGTTCCTGGGAGCACCTCCCACCCTGAGCTCTGCAGCCCCTTGGAAGGGGAGAACCCTACCCCTGCCCGTGGGAGCAGATGGGCCCATTTCTTCCCAGGTGTCCTGTTTGGTTTGGTTTTTGCTCATCATTTGACTCTGCAGGTGGTCTTGTGACATTCATATATTCAAATATTCTGATTTTTTAGAATTTCCGGCTTCATGGTTTGGGGTCCAAGATTATGGATGTCTTTGTGTCTGTTTTATTTGAATTGCTACATGTTGCTGTGTTGAAGGAGACATTAGATAGAGATTTCAACTGATGATACTGTCGTTTTTAATTATGAGGTTTCTCGTATGCAAATGATGGCATCCAAAATACATGACACATTAAGGGTATGAAAGAATCTCTGTATCCCAAAGTAAAATATTCCCCGGTCTACTCAAGTCCCCAAGCATCTCTTCATGACTTCCCTCCCCTCCAGATCCCACACCGAGATGAATATGAACTGCTTTCATGACTTTTGTGCATTTCCTTGTTTTTTTCTAGTGTTAATAAATATCCACGTATCCATAAACAATGTGTTCATTTAGTTCTGCAGGTTTGGAACCAAACGCTGTTTTGCCCTGTGGAGTCATCCAAGCTATTGCCATCTTTCTCCTGGAAAATCACAGTAAGCTTTACCAGGGTCCCTCTTTCCACCCATTCCCCCTCTTTTGCCTAAAACCTTCCCATTTCAGAGTCACAGCCAAGTTCCTCACAGCTGCAGCTCTTCAAGCTCTGCTTTCTGCCTTGCTCCCTTTGTTCCCATTCATCGGACTCTTCCATGTTCTTTCAATACTACGGCTGTGCTGTGACCCCAGGGCCTTTGCACGTGTCCTTCTTTCTGCCTAAATGCTCTTCCCACATCTACGTAGTCCAGTCTCTCCCCTCTCTGGGTCTTTACTCTCTGTGAGGCCTTTCTGGACTGAAATTTAAGTGGGGACTCTTCCATTCTGCCCTCCTGCTTTGTTTTCCCCACAGCACTCTTCACCATCTGACCTCTACATGTTTAATTCCTCATGTGTTTATTTCCACTGAGTGTCAGCCTTATGGAGGTTAAGAGGTTGTGTGCTTGTGTCTAGCACATAGGAGGCCCTCAATAAATATTTTTGAGGAGATGAGCTGCATGCATTCTTCTGTAACTCGCCTTTTTTGTTTTGTCTCAGCAAGACTCATCCATGCTGATCTGTGTATCTGTGATTCTTCCATTTCCACACCTGTAGATTTTCCGTATTGTGGGATAAGTCACACTCCTTTATCCATTCTCCTGTTAGTCCTGATTTGGGGTGTTTCTAACCATTGCTAGGACAAGCAATGCTGCCCTAAACAATTGGCATGTTTCTCCCAGGAAACACATGCAGGAGTTCCCAGAACATCCCTCTCTGAGTCTCTCTTTCTCTAAATTCCTGCTGAAATTTGTGGCCGAGCACATCTCATACCTGGGCTGTGGTCTTTACACCGAACACCTCACCAGGACAGAAAGCAATTTTCCTGAAAAAGCCCAAACGAGCCTTACAAACACAAAACCATGGACTGGGATTTCCTGGACTGGGTTTGTCTCAATCTGGACAGAGTGCAGAAAAGGATGCACTGCCAGGGTTGACAGGAAGGGTGGTGGTTTCCACAGCTTCTTGGCTTCTTGGAGTTTGATTCCCCAAAGCTGTGCAGCTCCCAGGAGTCTTCCCTGGTAAAATAGTTTGTTCTTGGAACAATTACAACACGTTTTGCAATTACCATGTCCCTCTGGCATCTTCAACTGTTTCAATCAGTTCTGTTCATTGAGTGTGCCTCTCTGGGGAGTGATTCCCTCTCTCTGCTCAAGTTCTCCCCTCACTGTTTGCTCTCACAAAACCCATTCCACCTATTTCTTTTACAGCCACATCATTGTGGTCCATGATAGAGAAAGCAGCTCCTGTGACCAAGAACCCGCAGTGAAATCGTCTGAGCCTTGGACTTGCAGGAGCCACGAGTTCCTTCTGAGGAATGGCTCTGAGATGGTTGTACTCTGAAGATCCAACATTTTAGCAATAATTCAGGGACTTCTGCCAGATTTATTGACTGGTTCAGGAGACAAACTAGGGAAGCATTTTCTGCTCCAAATCATCTTAAGCTTTGGAAAGTGACACGCTGTTTTATGTGTCTGTGAGAGCCTCACAACTTTCACAAACGAAAAAAAAACAGACAGTTATTAAGGTGCCTCCAATGTCTTTACAGACGCATTTGGGAGTCGACTTGACTGCTGTGAAGGAGAGATGCCGAATCATACTGGATCACACGGCAATTCATTGCCCTCTAACTTAAAATGCTGCTTCCCTGCACTCATCACCGTGATGCTGTGGACCAAGACTGCAGCTCACACTCACATCTAGAGGCTCCCATTCCAGCCAGAGGGAGGGAAGGAGGGAGGGAGGGAGGGAGGGAAGGAAGGAGGGAAGGAGGGAAGGAGGGAAGGAAGGAAGGAAGGAAGGAGGGAGGGAAGGAAGGAAGGAGGGA